>JAGFNQ010007462.1:0-60351 GCA_024364735.1 Boesenbergia rotunda
CCAGCGAAGCAGTGGATCGGTCTGGTGACCGACCCACATGCCCTGGATCGGTCCGGTGACCGATCACTTTAATTCAAATTGCGCTGTCAGACGCTCTGATCGCGTCTGACCATATCCGATTTGCTGCCACTTACATCTGATATTTGATTTACTGTGTGATACGCTGCTCTAACACCCTGATTAAGCTGCAGGTGACAGGGGATGATTCAAACACTCAAGGAGAGGTCAATGGAGGCTTTCCTTGGAGCAGGTTTGTCCGATTCTCCATTTCAGGTTGCAACGGTCGAGCTGCAGACTGAAGCCGAGACTGGGGCTTGGCTGAGGGGATCTCAGAAAGACCAGAGAGGGCTCAGTGGTAGCTGGCGTTGGCAACGTGGTAGCTGGAGGCTACGGAGGATGTTGTCACCTGGTGCTGTGTGGAGAATCAAAAGCGCGGAAGATAGCTTCGTGGAAGTAGAGGTTTTGAATACTGTCTTCTTGCTGCGCCTTGAGTTCTCTACAACAAGCTTGCTGCGTTCTTGAAGCTTCATCACTTTTGAGCAAGCTACTGATTTTCGAGAAGCAATCATCCATTACTTGAGTGCTTGAAGGAGAGAACAAGGAGCTGGGAGTCCGACAGTGGGAAGACACGAAGAAGGGTTCTTGCGTGAGATCGCCACTGGGTGGAGCTCAGGGAAGCTTGCTGTGTTCTTGTCCTTGCTGAGTGCTTGAGTAAGATCTTTCTTGTTGTTTCATCGGGCTTAAACATTTATCTGTGATTGAAACGCTGTGGAGAGGTTTCTCCACCGAGAAGGAGGTTGCTTTATATCCGGTGCTAACCGGGGCTTGATCTGCCAACGATCAAGGGATCGCCCACCTTAAGGGCACGCCAAGGAGTAGGGGCAAGTTATCCCTGAACCTTGTAAACCCTCCTTGTTAGCGATCTTGCTAGCTGTGGTCGTTTGTTCTTGGTTTATGGTTTGGTTTTCTGCACTGCGTTACTGATAAGATTAAGTGCAGAAACTTGTTACTTGCCAAAGTTGAAAGAGATTGGCTATATTCACCCCCCCCTCTCTAGCCATCCGTTTCCAACAGCAAGGTGCTCGAGAAAATGTTAAGAAGCTCTAATATGAGTTTTAGCATGTTATGAAATTAGCTACCCTTGCTTTATGTTTATGGACCCTAGTTCGTCCATTGGGTGGGCTCCTAGATCCCCCCTAGGCTCTAGATCGCCTAGTAGATGCAAGGTTAAAGAAAAGAATATTTATGAAAGTATTTTACTTTTTATGGCATGTGCTTGGACTCTAGTTCGTCCATGGGTGGGCTCATAGTTGCCCCTAGGCTCCTAGTTTGCCTAGTAGTAGTACCCTAATGGGTTCGGGATTAGCTACCTCGGATCTATTTAGGGATGTGCGCATTAGCAGCACATTGCCGGGCCCACAGTAGCATGATTATTATTTTCACTTATTATATGTATAAGTTTCAAAAGTTTAGTAATAGCTTTAAGTGAAACCATTTTTAAGATCATGCTTAGTTCAGTAAATTCTATGAATGTCATGTTTAACAATTTCCGTATCTTAAGTACCTTTGTTATGTTATTAGCATTATGCTAGTATGAGTTGATATCGTGTCGTGATGCCATGCCTAGTTTTTACATATGATATGTTGAGTGATACTTTTCAAATGCATGTTAACTAGTAGTAAAATGCATGGTCTAAGGCTATAGAATCATTTCTGATATTATAGCGCTACTATTGATGCATCTAGGCAGAAACAATGCTTAGTTTTAGTAGTAAGTTGATATAAAGTTTATGTTTCTAAATTTATGCTTAGAAGTAGTTGAAGTATGCTTTAATGTTATGAAAACATGTAGAATATGACCTAGAATCATTGTATACCTGTTAGTAAGCTTAAATATAAGTTTGTGGGGGGGTTTTTGGCACGAAGTGGGTTGACTTTGGCACGTTTCTGGAATCTGAATTTTCATATTTCAGAACTACCAGTCGACTGCGACAGATACCAGTCGACTGGGACCAGTAACAAAATCGTACAGAAGGCTTCGTCGCCTCGGGCAGTTGACTGATAGAATATCAGTTGACTCGTGCCAATTTACAACACAATGTAATGTAGAGCTGCTGGTTAGTGCTTCAGTTATGCAAGGTTGAGGTTGGGGGATTAAATCCTACCATGCTAATAAAATTAATGTTTTTATTTTATTTTGGCTGGTTAGTATTTCCAACATAATTATGAATTGTTAGTTTAGTAAATAGCGAAATAAGAATTTTTTTAAATTCTCCCAGTTGGTTTAGCTTAAATGAAAACAAGGATCATAAATCAGTTAGTCAACCAGTTAGTTAGTAGCGATCCGCCTTAAAGCCATAGTACCAGAAGGCGGGTCGTTACACCCTGTGATATAGTGCAACACACAAGCGACACATGAAAACCCTAGTAGCAAGCTATTGTGATGGGTCATCCCCCATATAAAAATTAATTTAATATCAAAGTGGACCGACCCACATATCAGATATTAAACTGATAAGAACAGATACTACACTTGATCATAGCCAAAAGGCCGAGAAAGGTATAAATTATTTTATCATTCTTTGTCCATTTTTATAATTGCTCTGTGTGTATTCGCCTTGGTAATTTCAGATGTGGGACTATCATTTTTCTTACATCAAAATTATTTTTTGAATTATCTTTTTTGAATTTGATAAATTATTTTTTAAAATTTTAATTTTGGATTAAGATCAGAATTTTTCTTTTTATAATTTGTAATTATATATTTTCTTTTGAATTTATATTTTTAATTATAAATTTTTTATTTAGAGAATTTATATTTGATTTAGGCGGGAATCCTAAGCTCCCTGTTAATGTCGTAAAACTGTGTTTTATAGATATTGACTAGTATAACATCCGTGCGATATACGGGAATCTTACTCAATTCAAATAAGTTGCTTAGTAATAATATATATATGCTAATTTTTATTATTAAATAAAAAATTAAAATGAAAAGTAATTTTATTTCACGATGGATTCATATTAATATAAGATATAGTGAAAAGTAATTTTATTTCACGATGGATTCATATTAATATAAGATATAGTATTATTTTTTTATAATATAAGATATTAATGTTTATCATAAGTTTTATAAGGGTAGTGGATGTGGATGCGATCTAAAGTTTACTTTGCTTTGATAGGGGTGTGTCAGGCCTGTGCTCTAGTGCAACACACAGGCGACACATGAAAACGCTAGTAGCAAACTACTGTGATGGGTCATCCCACATATAAAAATTAATTTAATATCAAAGTGGAACAATGACCCACATATCAGTTATTAAACTGATAAGAACAGATACTACACTTGATCTTAGCCAAAAGGCCGAGAAAGGAATGAGTTGTTTTACCCTTCTTTGTCCATTTTTATAATTGCTCTGTGTGTAATTCGCCTTGGTAATTTCAGATGTGGGACTTTCATTTTTTTTACATCAAAATTATTTTTTGAATTATCTTTTTTGAATTTGATAAATTATTTTTTAAAATTTTAATTTTGAATTAAGATCTAAATTTTTCTTTTTAGAATTTGTAATTATATATTTTCTTTTGAATTTATATTTTTAATTATAAATTTTTTATTTAGCAAAATTTATATTCGGTTTAGGCGGGAATCTTGACCTCCCTGTGAATGCCACGTCTATATGTAAATTGTATTTAATAGATAGATAGATAGATAGATTTACATGATAAAAATGTAATTAATAATTTTGAAGATAAGAATGAAATTAATAATTTTGGAAATAATGATGAAATTAATAATTTTAAAGATAATAATGTAATTTATAATTTTAAAGATAATGATGAAATTAATAATTTTGAAAATAATTTTAAAGATGAAGATGAATCTGAAAATATTGATACGTCTGAACTCATCTATCTTGAAACTTTAATTAAAAAATGGTACATGGAAACAAATAAAATAGAAATATTAAAAATAATTAAAAATTTAAAATCAAAAGAATCGATAGATAAATTAAAATTATTCAAATTAATTAAAAAAATTCAATCGAACCCAATTCTTAAAATTTAATTAATAATTCAACTTTAAGTTTAAAGAATCTGTCTAATAATTCTGTTAATTCAAAGTGGAATTTTAAAAAACAGAAGAATCAAATAATCAATTTCAAATTCGAAATTATCAATCCACAATTCGAAAATTGTTAGTACAAAACTCTTAATTAATTTTTAAAAATTCAAATCTAATTGATAAATCTCATATTTAATAAATCAACTTTAAATTTAAATTCAAAGTTAATTCAAAAATTCAAAATTGTTAATATAAAACTCTTATTTAATTCTTAAAAATTCAAATTTAACTGAATAAATCTCAAATTTTAATTAATAATAATTCAAGTTTAATTGAAAATTTAAATTTAAAATTAAAATTCAAAAATTCACATGTCTAATTATTAATTCAAAAAAAATCACAAACTAAATTTTAATTGAACACCTTCAATTATGAATCTAAATAAAATTCTACCAAATGGAATAACCAATTTAATAATCACAAATGTGTCAAAGTGGGTTGACACATTCGCGGGTTCACACGATCTGTATCAAATCGAGAATTTGATACTTTCTTAGAAATAAAATTTAAATCATTTGACTTAATTGACACATGCATAACTACCATGATCATGCATTTATTTACTTTTTCTTTATATATATATATATATCTATTATGTCATTCATGCATGTTTATTTCCTGTTTAATTTTGAATAACTAGATAGGAAAAAAGTTATTTAATACTTACCCAACATAGTACCAAGGTGGAGCAAGATGATAGTACCTTAGGGAAGCTTATTCTAGGAAGTCAGGAATGGTAAAGAGTTCCCGACTTGGTCGACTTAGCTAAGTGGAGCTAGTCGAAGCTACCTTACCACATCCTAGACTAGTTAGACCAAGGTTTCTCAAAGTGTAAATTAAAAGTATCATTTCTTTAAAAGACTTTGTCTAAGGAAAGGGTCATTATTTCGATACTCAAGACCTGGAAGTCAATTATTGAAATTTACTTTTAAGTTACTACTTGTTAAACGTGATCTAACTCAAGGTCAAACAATTTATAAAAATAAATTAAAAAGTTAATCAAGTATCTCACAATACCATAAGGTTACTACAATTGACTGTACTGCGACACTTAGGATAGATGAGATGATAAGGACTAATTAATTAATAAATATTTTTACAAAAAAATCAAAATCCTTAGAATATTTTCTTAAAAACCTATTTTCAAAATAGTACATTAATATAATAATATTTTAATAAATTTCGTGCATGTATTTATAAATAGTTTTCAAAAACTTATATAACTTTCTGAAAATTATTTGACCTACACATATACACAAATCCTCTAGGTCAATTCAAAAGTCCCTTAAGGCACTTAGGTAAAATTTCTTATAGTCAACAAGGGTAAACAGAAGGTATCAGGTTTAAGGGGAGTTATTTTTCATAAAAATTACATGATTTTAGAAAAATATGTTTTCAAAAAATTATTATATCTTTCAAAAATAATTTTTTGATTGAAAAAAAATATTTTAGAAAAAATATTCTTTCAAAAAATTATTATATCTTTCAAAAAAATTATTTTCTTGAAAAATTATTTATGAAAAATTATTCATTTAAAAATTTTTATGACTTTAAAAAAATTCTCAAAAAATTATTTTTTAAAAAATATTCTTTCAAAAAAACTATTATGTCTTTCAAAAATATTTTTTTGATGAAAAAAATATATTTGGAAAAGTATTCTTTCACAAATTATTATGCCTTTCGAAAATATTTTTTAAACATATTTTTGAAAAGAATAATGATTGGGAGAGTGAAAATGGGAGAGTGAAAACCATAGTGAATAACGTGGCACTTTGCATGCACATTCTCCGACGGGTTCACCGTGCCACCCAGGGTATAGTTTGATTCGGGGCGACTACTGAAAGCCGCCGATGGTGTCCAAGCGATAATCGGACGTGTGCATATAATGTGTCACGTCATGCCACATCATTCTCTCTCATTTTCACTCTCTCATTTTCACTCTCCCTATCATTGCTCTTTTGAAAAATATTCTTTTGTGACGACCCACTTTTGGTACTAAACTTTAAGTTACTACTACTTGGCTTCCCTTAACTTGCTCTAATTTTTTTTTCTTCCTTCTCTTTTTTTTTCAAAAAAAACAAAACAACTTTCATTTTATTTGCTTTGCAAGGATTTGACCACTAGACTTCTTCATTGTAAGACTAAAGCACTAACCAACTGCTCTATACCACTTCTTTGTAATGATACCAGTCGACTGCTATATAGCCAGTCGACTGGTATCGGCTACAGGAAGTTTCTAGGCGCGGCACCAGTCGACTGGCCTCTTGGCAGTCAACTGGTGCATCGAACAGAAGCTACTGTTCGATAAGGCAGTCGACTGGTTCTGAACCAGTTGACTGGCACGCCTGAAAACCTGCATTTCAGACCTGAAAACTTGTTTCAAAAGTCCACAATTCACATACCTTCAATGTATACAAAGACATAACTCCATTTCTATACTCTATACTAGTCTTATAAACATTTTAGCAACTCAAAACGAATCCATTAACTTGAAATTAGGATCTTTGCGAGATTTAACAAAACTATCAAAATATAAGCAAAACACTCTAGAGTTTGTACCAAACTTAACTTCTATGCGTAGTTTAAACAAGGTCGTTCATTCTACCACTTCAAAACACCAAAACACATGTTCTACAAGACTTAGCCCAAAGATCTCTTCCACGGTTCCGCCGCCACTGAACATCAAAGCAAGCCCCTTCGCCTCCTGAACTTATGCTTTTTCTTTACCTTTATCTGCAATAGAAGGAAAATGCAACTAATAAGCAAATTGCTTAGTAAATAAATCCTAACTCACAAATCCAAACGATAAGGGATAAACATGCTCTTTTCAAAGAATGCTTACTTCCAAAATACATGCACATGGGAAACTTACATATACTTATCATGCTCAATCATGATGAAAACATTACTTGCATAAAACATTTGCAAACTTAACATGCTCATACATTAAAAACACTAACTTCTTTACTCTTACCCTTTATCATGCTTGCAAAGTATCAATGTGAACTTATTGAAATAAAGACATGTACTCAAAGCTAAAACACTTGTAAATACTTATGTACTTGAAAATAATATTCAACTTTCTTTAGGCCTTGACATTGTACCATTGTATCAATGTACCAATTGCGCGCTTCTCTAATAGGTTTCGGGGTAGCTAGCCACCGCACCCTATTAGAGCTTCTTTCTAACTTTCTGTGGGCCTCTCTTTTGCCCGGTACATGTCACTTTACAAAAGTAAAATACTTTCTTACTTATAAAGCTTATAATTATCAAGCTATCTTTCCTTTTTCATAACTTTTGCACTACAAAACTTTACCTTTCTTACTTGGAACTTTCATCGAGCACCTTGCGTGCCCTTAACCCAAAACTCATTTTTGGGACTTTTCAAGAATTTAGTCTTATCATACTTAGGTCACACAACCAAAACTTAATCAAAACCAAGTTCTAAGTTAATAAACATGTTCTCTTTATAAACTTAAGACACGCAATTAGCAAAACTTAAAACATGCACTTAGATCATAAAATCAAGGTTCTACATCGGAAATGACATAACGGAAACTACTTCTATTGCAGGTGAGTGATCTACTTACTCTTTTCTTGAAGAAAACTCACTAAGTATCTCGAAATTCCTAGCGTAGGGTTCTTTTCCTCTTCCTTTGCAAGAAAACTCCACCCTTGGCCCTAGGGAAGAAGCCCTAGGTTTTCTACTTCAAGAGGAAGAAGAAGGAGGAAGAAAACCTCCCCTTTTTCCCTGTTTTCGCAGCCCCCTCTCCTTTGCTCGCGCGGCCTCCCGAAACCCTAAGAGGGGTCTTAACACAACTTAAGTGGAAGTTTAAATACCTCATCATGAAACGACCTAAATCAACTATAACATTATTTCGTTTCATTCTTTTTTGTACTTGATACCCTAGCCCAGCTGGTTACTTGGCTGCCCTTAAGGCGTTGCTTCTCCCTGTGGTCGCGATATCAATCCCCACCCAAGGGATCAATCCCCACCTGACCCCTTAATTTTTTTCCTTTTTATTTTTAATCCGAAAAATGCAATAAAATTCCGAAAAATACTAGAAAAATTCCTAAAAATCCCTAATAATACCAGAAAATTATTGGGTGTTACAACTTTAAATTGCTCTTATGATTTGGATAAAACCTAAACACACATAGGAAGTTCATCTTGTGGTCAACAAACTTTCTAGGATTGTGTCAAACTTATGGGAAGTTCAAATTAAAAGAACTATTATAATTTTCAAAAATACTATATTTTCAAAAAATACTATATTTTTTAAAATATTATAGTTTTATTTTTTAAAATATTTTGAAAATCTCTTAGTCTTTAAATATTTTCTGACAATTTTTTTAAATATAGTTGAAGATTACGTTATTCTTTTGTTTGAAAAATCTATAAGACACATTGAAAATTTTTCTTTATATTTAACAAGGTTTCTTAGGATTGTATCTAAGGAGGAATCCAAACTAATTTTTTTTTTATTTTTTGAAATTTAAATACATATTGAAAATATTTTAAAAATATTATTTTGATTGGAAAATCTCTAAAACACAGGAAATTTTCTTGTGGTCAACAAGATTCCTAGAATTGTGTCAGATTTAGGGAAGTCCAAATCAACAAAGCACTTATCCTTTTCAAAAAAATTTCTCATGTACTTAGCTTTCCTTAAATATTTTCAAAAATCAGATTGTTTATGCCAATTTTATACTTAGCATTTGTTTTTGGCTTATTTTTTGATTTGTGTCAAAGGGAGAGAGAATACCTTAAGTTATATTTCCTGCGTGTCTCCCAAGTATTGACCTAAAACTCTAAGACCCAAACCTAATTTAAGAGTATTGTCAAACATCAAAAAGGAGGAGACTGTTGGTGCCGAAAGCATTAGACAAGAATAGTCAACCTCTAGGGTTTCAATGTTTGACAATGTACCAAGATTTGGTCAGTCTAATCAAGCGTTAAGCCAAATAAGACTTATTGTTTGGCAGGTAAACCTAAGTTTGATCATTTTGACCAAAGGGTTAACTAAACAGGACTTGATGTTTGGTAGAGTGATTAGCAAAGAACCTAGGGTTGGTCAGTTTGACCAAGGGTTAAGTCAAACAGGACTTGATGTTTGGTAGAGTGATTAACAAAGAATCTAGGGTTGGTTAGTTTGACCAAGGTTAAACCAAACAGGACTTAATGTTTGGTAGAGTGACTAAACCCAAATTCGGTTAGTTAGTCCAAGGGCTAAGCCAAACAGGACTTGATGTTTGGTATAGAGAAGTTTAATTAGGATCAGATGACTAGCAAAGAAGTCTTTATCAAAGCACCGAAGCCTTGGTGAGTGAAGCTGGGCACAAAGTCCTAGTTCAGGGAATTAGGCACGAAGACCTAGCCAAGGGTTAGGCACCGAAGTCCTGGTCGTGGATCGGGCACAAAATCTGAATGAATGAAGCTGAGTCCTAGTGAGTGAAACTACATAGACAAAATCCTGGTGAGTGAAGCTGGGCACGAAGACCTGACCGTGGGTTGGGTACGAAATCCTGGTGATTGAAACTAAGTAAAAGTCCTGGTGAGTGAAATCGGGCAAGGTAAAGTCCTAGTAATTAAAGTTAGGAAATGGGAAACCCTAAGAAATTGACCTTATGTAGGAAAGTCTTGGAGAGTTAACTCTAAGCTAAGCCTAGTAGGTTAGGTAGACTTATAGAACTAAGGCTTAGGATTGTTTGTTTGTCTTGTATTTGTTTGTCTTGCAGGAACCTGGAGATGGAGGCAAGATAGGAGAGCAAATGCAAGCAGACGAAGAATCACGGTCTGGGACAAGGGGTTCCAGGCGCCCCTATTGATCCCGGGCGCCCGGATGATCGAGGCACCCCCGTAGAACCTAGGCGCCCGATTGACCTGAGTGCTCCCATGGGACCCGGGCGCCCCCATTGGTCCCGAGCGCCCAAGACCAAGTCCACATACCCTATCCACAAGGATAAGGCTTGCAGACACCCGAGTGACCACTATATAAAGGGGTTCGAGCAGAGCTTTCAAATCATCAGTTCTTGTTGGGTATGGCTTGGCGAGTTTCCCTAGCGAATACTTGGTCGTCCACGAGAGACCTCTCCATGTCTACGGATTAAAACTTTAATCCGAATGGAGATCCGTCTCCCTATGGCCATCTCGTCATCGTATCGTTCGGTACGAATTACAACTTGGCCAATCACAAAGATCGTGCCTTGTAATTCTCCTAACCAAATGACCGCGGAAGAGATGACGAGTGGATCACTGGTTTCTGTGTTTATAATCGGGGTCTAATTAATTAATTATTATCTATGATTATCAACAATCAAAATAATTAATTAATACATAAAATGACGAACCAAGAAACTAGAGCCGAGAGAGAAATATACCTCTCTTTACCTCGTAGCCTTCTACCTTATGTCCCTCCCCTCCCGGATGTCGTGTGGGCGACGAGCTACAGAGAACCGAGATCACCAAGGCGTCCAATTAATCTCTTCTTCCCTAGCCGATCAAAACCCTAGCCTCTAGGGTTTACCTGCCGGCGCTCCCTTCCTCTTCCCTTGCGCCGCCGGCCACCGTGAGGCACCCACACCTCGCCGGACCAGCAACAATCTTCGAGAGGCAAGTGAAGAAGAAGAAGAAGGAGAGAGCTCTCCTTCTTCCTTACCCAACCGGTCGGAAAAACTCCATCTTCCCTATCCTTGCACCGCCGCCGCCGCCTATCCTTCACCGGCTGCCACTCCTCCCTCGCCGCACACCACAAAAGCAAGTAGAGAGGAGTCCCTTTGTCTAGTGGTGGCTTCCTACCGAGAGGATGAAGGAGGAAGAAGAAGAAGAGAAGGGGAGAACCCTTTCTCTTCTTTGCCGTGACCTAGGAGAGAGAAGGGAGAGAGGAGAAGAGAGAGAGGAGAAGAGAGAGAGAGTCTTGAGTTGATCAATTGGATTATTCTCCTTGGTTTCATGATCCCATGGGGTTTATATAGGGCTAAGGTAAGGACCAAGAGGAGGAGTTGGATCTTGGCCCACTAATGGATCTAAAACCAATCCATTAATTAAGATCCATTCCACTAAAGGATCTTAATTGAACTTCCTCACCAACCCCCATATTTTCATATGGGCTCCACCTATTATGAGTCAACCATCCCCCCGTATTTAAGATATCGAATGCCCGTCGATTATTTTAAATTACTGGCAATTTTAATTAATCGACTTCTGGCTCCTTGACTAGTACCACTCAACCTTCTCATCATGTCGGATCAAATCCACCAGCAGAATTTAACATGATGAACCTTTTAAGCTCATCAAGGGGGCATCATCATCCTGACACACCAGGACACAGATTCCGTCAATAATCAACAGCACACCATATAATTAATATTATTTCTCAACTTATAGGGCCTATCGATTTAACAGAATAAATCTCACCTATTGATAAATCAAAGAAATAATAATTAATTATATGTGCCCGTTATTATATCAGGATTTAGAGATTTTACTCCATAATAAATTCGAGATCCAATCCAATTATTAAGTCAGTACATATTGGATGATCTCTAGTTTTGGTCCTGCTCAATGCACACAAAGCACACTAGTGTAATTCTATGGTCAAGATAAACCACACCTAATTACACTACAACCATCCCGATGGTTTGTCCAAATATATCTCGGTTGTGAGCCTCTTACTTATACTATGCAAGGGACTGATAACATGTTATTTCCTGTGTCACCACACACCATGTTATCTACAGTGCACAGTATTGGACTTTCATGCATATACTAATGTAAACATGCATCTATTGTTGTTGTGATTCTCTTTTCAAAATATAGATGATCTTATAAAAAGAGCAAGTCTTTTAATATACACATCTAACAGTTCTATCATCCTATTACTCTTCATTTGCAAAAAGAAAGTGCAAGGATAAAGTTCTACGACTAAGGAGACTCCAGGAGGAAGTGCGCTGCACTTCGAACTTCTATATTGGGCATGTTCGTCTATAATTGGTTTGCTTGTTATTTTATCTTGTAAAGTTAATTTTCATATTTGTGCTTGTATTCTTGAACTGTAAAATGGGTTTTCTCCGTCTATGAAAAGTTCTAGAAAGGAGACCATTAGTGGACTCATGCCAAGTACATAGGCCTTGGATTATTTGCTAATCACTCTGCCAAACATCAAGCCCTATTTGGCTTAACTCTTAGTCAAACTGACCAGTCTTGGGTTCTTTGCTAATCACTCTGCTAAACATTAAATTCTGTTTGGCTAACCCTTTAGACAAACTAATCAGACCTGGGTTTACCATACCAAACATCAAGTCCTGTTTGGCTTAATCCTTAGTTAGACTGACCAGACCATGGTATATTGCCAAACATCGAAACCCTAGAGGTAGACTGTTCTTATCTGATGCTATCGACACCAACAATTTCTTATTTCATCCATAACAGGTGATGCTCGCCTTGTTCTTCTGACTCGTGCTTAGTTTAGTCGGATCATCCTTTGACTGAGTCACCTTCTTTTTCTTCTAAATTTTGCACTTATTGTACATCTTCTGAACTAGATTTACTAGTTTGGTGTGGTTGATGTCTTCTTCGTCGAAATTTGAATCGGAGTGAGATTCAAGTTCGAGTTACTGTTTTTCTTCTTGAGTTTACCTACAACCATAGCGATACCTTTCTCGATGGAAGTAGTATTAGTTTGCTCATGAAGTTTAAATTCACAAAACATTTCATCTAACTTGATTAGTGAAAGATCCTTGGAAACCTTGTAAACATCTACCATAGATGCCCATAAGGTATTCCTTGGAAAAGAATTTAGCGCGTACCTTATGATATTGCTATTTTCTATTTTATGGCCAATCACATGGAGGTGATTCATCAGTCCTTGGATGCGAGCGTGTAGTTGGGCAGCAATCTTTCCTTTCTGCATTTTTATGTTATACAATTTCTTTAATAATAAATCATGCTTGCTTACTTTCGTGTTGGAGGCTCTTTCATGGAATTCGATCAGTTTTCTCCACAACTCCTTTGTGTCGTTGAAGGGGCTGATGCGGTTGAGCTCTTCCTTAGTAAGCCCGCACTGAAGGGTTTGGGTCACCTTAACGTCTGCTTCTATCTTCTTCTTTAAGACAAAGTCCCAGTCAGTGTAACCCAATAGCTCACCTTGTTCATCTCGTGGAAGATCGAGGCCAGCTTGTGTAACGCCCGAAGTTTCCAGAATTTTTCCAAAATAAAAAGAAATTAAAAATTTCTTTTGTAGATTAAAAAGGTCGAAGCCGAGGCTTCAACCAAGGACCTTTGAGTTAGAATGAGTTAAAGTTTCCATTAGGTGGTGGTAAAGCATCACATTAGGATATGGAAACAATTTAAGATATGTGCAAGTAAGCACCTAAGCACCCATTCATGGAAGTTGCTTCAACTTCCACTTAGTATATAAAGGAATAGAAAGAGGAGGAAACTAAACGTTTCCTCACTTTCTTCTTCTTCCTCTTGAGAAAGAGAACTAGGGTTTCTCCTTTCTCCTTGTGCCTAAGACTCGGCGACCGTATGAAAGACGTGGACGAAGGGGTTCCACACTAGACTTAGCACTCGGTATTAGTGAGTAGTAAGCATCAATGTAAGTAGATCACTCACATGCAATAAAAGTTGTTCTCGTACAATTTTAGTTGTCGTAGAACTTGATTCTAAGCCTTTTTTGCGTGTGATCTAAGTATAGCAAGACCAAGGTCTTGATTTGCCCCAAAACGAGTTTTGGGATTAGGGCACGTAAGGTGCTCGATGAAAGTACAGAGTAAGACCGAGGTCTCACTAAGTCCTAGAACGAGTTCTGAGACTAAGGCATGCAAGGTGCATTGATGTAAGTACAAGACCAAGGTCTTGATGTGTCCCAAAACAAGTTTGGGAACACTACTTTTTAAGTGCAAAGAATATGCTAAGTGTAAGCATTATACGTACAAGCATTACAAGTTTTAAGTATATTGTTTTTTTTAAGTGGCATGTACCGGGTTGAGGCCCACAAGAGATCTAGGCGAGCCTAGTAGAGACGTTCTAGTAGGGTTCGGTGGCTAGCTACCCCGAAACCTATTAGGGATATGTGCATTGGTACTATGCCGGGCCCAAAAGCAGGATGTTTGCATATTTTAAAATATAAGAGTATACAAGTTTTCAAAAGCAAGCATTTATTTCAAGCATGTTAAGCATTTTTCATTTCAAGCAAGGTTTTCAAATACAAACATGTGTTACAAGTGTATTCACGAGCATATTCATGTTAAGTATGTCATTTCCAATTACATATGTTTTTAAAGCAAGCATTCTTTAAATCATGAGCATGTTTAATATTGATTGCATGTTTTGTAAGAGTAGGATCTATTTACTAAGCATTTTGCTTATAGTTTGCATCCTTTTACTGCAGATAAAGGTAAAGAAAGGATGTAAGTCAAGGAGGCTAACGGAAGGATGATTGGTGTCAGTGGCGGTGAAACTGTGGATTCAGAACTCGGGACTGAGACTTGTTTAGTGTTATAGCTTATTACTTTAGTTACATGATAATTTTATTTCCGCAAAGATTATAAGTTGGAGTTGCTATAGATGGTTGTATGAGTTCTAACTATAGTTGAAGTAGAAGTGTATTCATTGAATTATTCAAATGTTTCTAAAGTCTGGAAATGAGATTCCAGAATTCTCAGTCGACTCCTCAACGTAGCAGTCGACTGCCCTCAGTGAATTCAAGGAAACAGAAACATTGGTCGAGTGAAATTCAGGTAAGAGTCGACTCAGTCGACTGGTAGTCCCACTAGTCGACTGGTCCATAGCCAAATTTTGAACAGAAAGATTGGTCGAGTGACCTCGGGCCAGAAGTCAACTGGCACCAGTTGCCTGCTCCTCCATCAGTCGACTGGTGATAGTGTAGGTGAAGAAATTGTGACCTCCCTCGAAGGCTAAGGAGAGAGGGGCGTTACAGCTTGGATGATGATTCATATGTCCACTTGAATTTTCAGGTGGACCTCCATATGACTCTTCCAGTAGCTTAAGTCCTCTCCAGAAAAAGTAGAGTGTAAGCGGTATTGTAGCCTTCTTGTTAGGCCATCGAGAGAGAAAGAAGAGAATCTTGCAAAACACAAACGAGGAAAACTTGTACTATGACTTAGTCTTGGATTAGTAGTGCAGGAAGAATTAAAATAAATAATCTCAAGTAGTGTTGCACCAACATTGAGAAATGAAAAAAATATGAATGAGAAAAAATATCAGAAAGAGGTAATAATACCATTTTTTATTAGTTTGAAAAACCCAAATCCGAAAAAAGGCTCAAATGGTGGTTTCACCAAATCTGAGCAAACCCCGCTCTAATACCAATTATAGAATTGTAGAGAGTGATAGAGGGGTGAATATCGTGTTTGATAGATTTTGATTCAGATTTAATACAATTTCGAGTATGCAGCAGAAATAAGCACAAGTAAATGAAACACACCTAATGCAAGTTTATTTTTTACTTAGTTCGGAGTATGTGATGGCCCCAACTCCAAGGCCCATGGTCATTAACTATTTTCTCTGGGCAATTCTATCAATCTGGAAGATGAGTACAAAAGTTATAAGTATAATGCAAGGCAAATAAGGAAAGTCACAATTATACCGACAACTAAGGATTAAGAAACTTGGTGTGTCATTGTCGGAGTAGTTTTTCAGCGTCGTCGACAGATCTTTCATGCATCACACAAGAGTAAGAAATGTAGTAGCATTGATGTCGAGTCTTCTGGTAGAAGAACTCTTAAATAAGATCACTCAGGCACCCAGATAACCATCACGAGCGCTCGTGTTGCTGTGATCCGGCCACTGCCTCATCCTTGCTCAATCCATGCCTTATCCACACTTGGGAACTTGACTGCTCTTGGGCACCTGCGTTACTAACGTGGAACCTCCACTCAGTGTGCACCAGCTTAGCCAAGCCCTGGCTGAGTTGAAGCTTCTTAGGCGACTGTGTTCTTGGGTGCCTGATAGCCATTCAGGCGCCTGAGTGCCAACAACTCGCCCTTTTGCTTAACTACACCACAGGATTAGTATAACAAGTAAAGTAAATATGCATATATCCGATAGCCTGTGTTATTCGATCCTAACTTTCAGGTTTTAACTAAAATCTTAGGTCGAACCGATGTCTACTGTTCCCTCTTTCGGGGAATGCATCTTCACCTACTCCAGTTTAGAGAAGTTACCTGTTGCCAATCGACACCTCCGGTTAGACTTTTGCTTGACCTCTGATGACTTTGGAACTCGTGGTGTTCATGCCTCGGCCCGTCCCAACTCCTGTCTGTTGTCCTCGCTCGGTTAAGTCTTCTCCCAATCCTCGACCAGGACTACAGTGTCCAGCCCAGGTCAGGTCTTTGTGACCAGCTTCACTCACTGGGTCTTTGGTGCCCAGTCTTCGACCAAGACTTCGTGCCCAACCTTGTAGATCAGGACATCATGCCTAGTTATACTACAGCTTTTCGGTATACTCAATGAAACATACTAGATCACAAGACACACTTAACTTTAAACTCTTTGCTAATCTCATAACAAGGTTTAATCTGGTGCTTCCGACACCAACACTAACTGTGGTTAGGCTAATGAAAGTCCTAGTAGGACTAGATAGACCTAGTTGAGAACTAGGTGAAATTCAAGTAGATCTGGGAGGATCGCACATTGGTAGGATGGAAGTCTACTGAGAGACTAGACCTAACTATGGTTAGGCAAAGGGAAGTCCCAATGGGACTAGGCAGACCTAGTTGGAAACTAGGTAAAGACCAAGGTGGGTTAGCTGAGAGCTAAACACTTAGCATGAGAGGAGTTCTAATTGTGAACTAGGCAATGGAAAGTCCTAATAGGTAATGGGGCAATCAATTAAGGGAAACCCAATCAATCAGGTGATCGATTAGGGAAGCTTTGTCGCAAAAATAGAAACTTCCCTAATCAATCAGGTGATCGATTAGGGATGCTTTTAATTGATTGGGTAATCGATTAAGGTTATTTTGTAAACAACACAATAAGGTGCTTAATCAATCAGGTGATCGATTAAGGCACTTCTGTCCCAATAACTGAAGCTTGCTTAATTGATCATCCAATCGATTAAGTAATCAATTAAGCTTTGAAAAAGTATCATTGAACGGCTAGATTTAACATGGTAATCGATTGGGTAATTGACTAGGAACCCTAATCTGCGAGATATAAAGGGCTTTCACTGCAGGTTGAAGACAACTCTTCTCCTTCCTTCTTCACCTATTCTTATGCTTTCTTGGATCGAAGAGTTATTGCATTTTTCAAGTATCAAGGGGAAATTTCAAGCTAGAAGAAAGCAAGATAAGAAAGAAGTTGTTATTGTAAATCTTGTAAGATTTTATTTTGTATTTGTTTATATCTTGTGGTGTTTTCTTGTAATTTTGTACGAGACTTCTTTGCCTCCATGAAGGAGACTTTTATAGTGGATGTGAGAATGAGGAGTGGATCCTTAGATTAGTCACCTCAAGGAGGTGGATACCAAGTAAAGTTAAGAGTTTTAGCATTGCTCAAGTCTTCCGTCATGACAAATCTTCATCGAGTAAAAGAGAAGATATTCACCCCCTAGCTCTCGACATGTCTTAACAAGTGGTATCAAAGCCAGGTTACTCTTCTTTGGACTAATCACCAAGAGAGCAAAGAGCTAGAGGAAGAACAAGAAGTTGAAGCTTGAAGCCCTAATTTGAATAAGTCAGCATTCAAATGAGCTCAAGTTCAAAATAGAGTTTGGCTATGACTCTCAGGCACCTCCACCATTTGAAATATCAAGATTCAATCTTTGGAAGTCAAGGATCAAAAATTTCTTCAAGATAGAGATAGATTAATGGATTGTTTTAATGGAGGGGTTTGGAGCTCCAATCAATAGCAAAGGAAAGCTTCTCAAGAAAATCAAATGGAATGAAGAGCAAATCAAGAGATGCGAGGCCAATGACAAAGTAACCAAATTGTTGGTTAATCTATTGTCGAGTGTCATCTTAGACAAAATTGGGCATTATCAAGATGCCAAGGAGCGATGAAGCAAATTGGCAAAACTTCATAAAGATTTCTCTACTTTGCCGAGTCAAGACAAATGCAAAGAGGTAGATTCATCAAATGGAGAGGATTCAGAAGTTGGAAGATGCTTAACATCCGAAAATGAAGTTGAAAAGGTATCCACCTCAAGGATTTAGGGGGAGCAAAGTTTACCATTGACATCGAAACAAGCAAGAGCATCATCATCATCATCTGAAGTCAATGAAGAAGTGTTAAATGTGACCTCTACAAGAAAATGTATAAAAATTTCAATTTGTAAAAATAAAAATCATATTATTTGCTTTGACTGTAAGCAAAAAGGATACTATATGAGCAAGTGCCCCAAGTTAATCAAGAAGAAGGCTCGTGTGACTTCCAAGATGAAGGAGAAGTCAAAAGAGGTCAGCCTCGTGATCCAAAAGGGCAAGAAGTATATTGTGTGTTACTTGTGTAATCAAAAGGGACATTATCGAAATCAATATCTCAGGGAAAGAAATCTGACAAAAAGAAAAAGAGGAAGCTCTAACCAAGGGGAAGCTTCGAAGAACAAAACTAAGGTGTCATAATCTAATGGTACTTATTTAAATCATAATAAAATGTATGCTAGAGATAAATTTTATTATTTTAGTGTTGTTTATCATGAAAATAGGAAGTATGATAATTTTAGGAAAAACTATAAAGCTTTTTATGCTAGGACTACGACGCCTAAGGTTAGGGAATAATTTAGAACATTTGATGGTATATCTTCAAAAATTAAGGCTATAAGAAGAAATATCCAAGGCTTTCATGAAAAATTAATTTCAAGGATGTAATGATGTAAAATCAAGTCTTAAAATCAAGACTTGTTAAATTAGAGAGGACCCTAGAAAAATTAATAAGTAGTGTCAAAGGGTCTAAGAAACAAGACTTAGGTTTAGGACAAGAAGGGCACTCTAAGCGCAAGAGAGCTTTGGGGTACAAATCTAAAGCCAAAGTAGATGGGTCATCATATCATAGAGTTCCATATAGGTATGAAACTAAATCTATGTCTAGGAGTCAAGTCAAGATCATAAGGAAAGTCATCCCTATAGTTGACCAAGATGAGACTAACATGACTAAGATTTTTTAGAAGCCTAGAAAAGTCATTAGGAGGGTATCAAGAGAAGTTATCCCTAGTGAGTACCTAGAACACCCAAAGAGGACTAATAGGTTTTGAGTTCCTAAGAGTGTGTTCTCTACCTAGAAGAATTTAAAGAGTGTCAACTCTAATTGAAATGGTAGTTAATCCAACCATGATGAAATTGGCACTTTGAAACATTTTTAAGGTATTGTGACACCTTGAAAATGAGAAGAATTATTATTTACTCTTGAGAAGTAAAATTGTGCCAAAATTAAATTGTTGGAAGATTTGAGCTTCATCAAAGTGGCACAAATAAGATAGAACTTAAAGAAAATGTCAAGTTGGGATTTTATTTTTTTAGGAAGATAAGAACAAATTAGGATTATCAATGGCTTAGTGATTAGTAAATGGTACTTAGATAGAGAATCTAAGTATTTTCTTTTATGCTAAAATGTCATGATTTGTATGCCCTATCATATGCTATAATATCATGCTTTATCATTCATATTAAATTATGAAAATGTCATATGTCATGTCATACATATATCATTTAGCTATGATAGATTTTTCTTCTTAAAAATACTCATATAATGTATGTCATAAGCATTATCATTCATGATTTTAGTTTATTAAAGTTAAAGACATTGACATTAATTGACATCCTAGGTTGGATGATCAAAGTTCAAAATGTATAGTTAGAAATACATGAACCCTAGTTTAGGGAGAACCTATTTCTACATCTTACAAAGACTATAAGTTGAATTATATGTGTATTAAAATATATTAGATACAAGTGAGATGTTAGGTAGATGAACAAAACCTCAAGATTTTAATTTAGTGCTTCTATTTGAGTTTTAGGTTCATCAAAACAAGAGAACATGTGAACTCCAATGATTGGGAAAGCTATTGTACAAGTCATGTATATTTAACCCAAAGAATATGGTTAGAAATTGTTTTGAAATTCATTTCAAAATTATTTCGAAAAATCTCGGTGAAGACTATATTATAATAGAATCATTGATAAGTTAGATATAAAATAGAGTGAAATATTGAAGTGTTTCAATGGTTTTTATTTTGTGTCAATCATTGAAGATAGAAGTTATTTTCATAGAAAACTATTTTTCCATGATAGAGTATGTTATAAATATTAAAATTTCATGATTTTTAGAATTTTATAGAATTATTTAGGAGTTTCTGAAATTCAGCCTGAAATTATTTTCAAAAATCAAAAATTCCCAATCGAACAAGTGATTGATTAGGACATAATAATAAATTAGTTAATCGATTGGTAATGATTTTATGCAGTATAGAAGCCTGTGTAATCGATCAGACGATCGATTAAGGAGTAGCATAATTGATTGAAACCCAATTTCAATCAATTTAGAGAGGCTATAATCGATTACTAACTGAAACTAATCGATTAGAAACTCTAATTTTGACAAATCACTACAAGAATTTTTGCAATCAACAACGCCCAATCGACAACGTTTTTTAAAAAAAATGTTGTCTTTTTTTGTTTTACAACATTTTTAGTGAAAAGCGTTGTCTATGTGTTTTTTAATAACGACAACGTTTTATAATGATGCGATGTGCTTAGTGTTGTGGTTTCGGATGAAAGACAACGCTGTTACAAAAGTGTTTTTTAAAAGCGTTGTCGTATTTCCCGCTAAAATAAAAAACACATCCCCTCCCTCCACCTCACTCATTGCCAACCCTCGGCGGCTCGCGAAAAATCTCTCCGCGCTTCTTTTCTCCGCGAAATATCTCCCTCCACCTCCCTCCACCTCCCTCATTGCCACCTCCCTCGTCCTCTCCTCTCCACGAAATTGACATTGTGTACGATCTGGTGAACATACATCTTCTCCTAGCTCACCACCAAGAAGTATCCTCCACGAGCTCTTCGTCCGTCGAGTGGAAACTGAACCCCAGCGGCAGCATCACGACGCTCGCCACTACCCTCTCCATCTCTCTCTCTCGCAGTCGCCGACGTTCTGACTCTGTGGCGGTCAGATTTCAAGCTTCTGCTGGTGACGCTCGGGGAGAAGGGGGTTGCAAATTACTACACCAAGGTACATCCTCCTTGAATCACACTTCTCTCTTACCGCTTTGGGAGTAAGATCGATAGATTCTAAAACCCTAGGCATTTTCCAGTTTAGGGTTTCCGAAATCCTTAAGGGTTTCTGAAATGGAATGTATGCTACTTCCAGATTCCCAGTGTCTGTTGCAATCCAAACCTGGAAGTACAACAGTATGCTATTAGGTGTACTAGATCAGGTGTTCTAAGAATCTACGAATGAAATAAAAGAAATAAGATGATCACAAGAATAAACTACAAAATGCAACAAGAAGATAACTTTGATTGTATTTACCTCATGAAGATTACTAATCACAAAACAAAATGATCATGTAAAACAAAAAGACAGCGGATTGAAATTTTGAAGGATGACATCTTTTTTTTATTACATTTACATTTTAGTAAAGAATTACAACTTTGATGAATTCATAGTGAACTTGGAGAACAGAGAATCTACCCATTGTTTTAATTTTTTTAAAAAATTGTTAGCCTATATTGGGTTACATAATTGCTGTAGGTTATGTGTGCCTAGATCACCCATATCTAAAATCAAGAAACCATTTTGTCAGTATTCTATGAAGGTGGAACTAGCTTTTAACTTGCATCAACTTAATGTAGGAGATATTGTCACATAGATTTACAGTTGAAACTGGAAGCACACACATTACATGAAGGGCTTTGACAATTCTGTCAAGAGCGAACCTGATCCATAGTATGAATTCGAACTTTGCTATCAAAGAAAACAATCATCCTTTTTCTTTTCAGAGTGACTAAAAGTGAATTTTTTTTATCATGTAAAATACTGAGGTCAGTGGATCTGGGAGTTGGCTATCTCAATTAGAAGGGCTTTGTATTTTGTGTAATAACTGTACATAGATGGAGTCTTTCATTAATAGAAATGTATCTATTTTAGATCTGATATATACCAAATTTTTTTGAATTCAATGTTAGATATTGAAGCATAGCTTCTATTAAAAGACCTTTTAGTTGATATATTAAGAATTATCATCCTCTACTATCATCTTCTACGTGGAGATGGAATCAACCTAGTAATACATAAGGGACTATTATACCGTCGAATCCATATTTAAAGCAACTAAGCATACATTGAGCCTCAATAAAATCTCTATCTTGTATATATATATTTTTTGAAGATAATCCCAAGATCTGCATTTTAAAGAAAGAATAATCTGTATTATTAGTCTGAATGAGATAGTAAAAGTAACATGGCCTATTATACAGTGTTCTACCTGCTTTTCTCTTGAGAAAATAAGCTAACACAATATCCAATTGTGTATTACTACATTATTTACTTCCTATGTTTTGCTAATCATACAACTACATACAATTTTGATTAATTGTTTGAATATTTTGTTACTATTTCACACTATTGTTTGTGTTAATATTTTAGATTTATTAATTATAGTTCCTTTTTAGGTATTAGCTCATCGTTGATTTATTAATTAAAACAAGAATGGACAAAGAATGGATGTCAAAGGATAGACTATCCCGTGAATATGAGAATGGAGTTGAGGCTTTCTTGATATTTGCATTGGAAAATAGTAATGATCCGAATATGGGAATATCCTGCCCATGTGCAAAATGTGGTAATCTAAAGAAGAAAAATATACAAACTATAAGGGCACATCTGTATTGTAACGGTATAGATATGACATATCATACATGGATATGGCACGGCGAAAGATCTACGATAGGGATTTCACAAAATGAAATTGATCCAGTAGGGCCTAGAGAATATGTTCGTGATGAACCAATAAATATGGTTCATGATACATATGATAGTTATGCTGAGAATCCAACCCAATTCAATAAGTTACTTGAAGACGCCGAGAAACCTTTATATCCTGGATGTACTAAATTTACAAGGTTATCTGCAATTGTGAAATTATTCAACTTGAAGGCCAAATATAGTTGGAGTGATAAAAGTTTCACTGATCTACTCAGTTTGTTAGGAGAAATACTTCCAGATGACAATGAATTGCCTTTATCTTTGTAAAATGCAAAGAAAAGCTTATCTGCTTGAAGGCCAAATTTGATCGTTGCCTACATATGGTAAGTGAAATTATTTAAGCAATTTCAGAAATATTTTCTTCACAGATAATGTTTTATATTCATTAATGAAACATTATGAGTGATCCTTATGTTTGCTTTACATTATTGTTTCGTATCTTAATTTTATTTTCTTTGCATTGATAGGTGTCTGTATAAAAAGAAGCTGAAAGATAACACTACAAAGAAATTCAGATTTATGAATCCCCACAAAATCCCATTTCTAGAAAAAATGGCACAAGACAAAACAGCTAAGCTTGAAACGCTGAACCAAAGGGCAACTCTTTTAGCTGATAGGCTAACCGGTGCATCATCAGATAAAATTATTTTGGTGCCATGTAATGTCGGGTAAGTGCAAAATAAAACTTCACTTTAAAATGCTTCCATTCGCTAATTTATTAAATTTTATGATCTAACCATATGTCTTTGCCTAGTTTCCATTGGATTCTCAGTGTAATTGAACCTTACAAGGATACTATTTATGTGTTGGATTCCCTTAGTTCCCGCATTCGAGATGATGATTGTAAATACGTAATGGAAATGTGAGTTCAGATTTCTGTCAGTAAATTTATATTTTAATATAAATTTTATATAACAAATATTCATAACGTATGAAGGGCATTACACTTGTTTAATTCTACCAAGGGAAGGAAAGGGAGAAAAAAATGCTAAGTGGGAAGTAGTTAAGGTATGTATACTTTTGTTTAACATATATTGGAATGTGTATAATTTTCGTTAACTATTTGACAATAATTACCATATATAGGCTCCTCAACAACCGGATGCGAAACAATGCGGTTTTTTTGTGATGAGATACATGAAACAAATTATTGAAGAAGTTGAGACTATCGAGAGAGATTCACTGAGATCAATAGTAACTATATTAAGCTTATCTCAAATTCTTTGACATTAACTATTTAGAATTGCAAAGTGATCAGTGTTGATTGTTTTTCCCATTAACCACTCGCCAATTTAATTTGTCTGTGTTCACAGTTCACAAAAACAGGTTACTCTCATGATCAAATTGATGAGGTTCGGGCCGAGTTGACGGAGAGCATTCAAGATCATATTTCTGAATAGGTTTGGAATCATACAAGATCATTATTCTATTTAGATTTAAGTTCATGGAATGATGTGTTGTAAAACTTGTGAGTTTGGAAAACTTGTCACATGCAGTGAAAGGATGTTTGCTTGCATTAATATGCAAGTACAAGATATCTATATAATAGTTATCAGTGTAAATTTTCTAGCTTTTGTAATCTTCTGTCAGTGTAATATATAGGAGGAAGATGTTGACCTGTTAGTTGAGCATGTAGATGCTACAAACTGCAAACGAGCATGTCTCTACCTCACAAGTCCATCTAGGTATGCTTTATATTCTTTTGTAGTTGTAACATATGGAGGTATGTGAAGCAGTCTTTCTTGATAACACCCAAGTATGCTCACCACAGTCATAATGTTTTATTCTAATTTTTTATTATTTTTCCTAATAATATTCTCTGTTGCCAGTATGTGAAGCTGAGCTACATGTGGAGGTATACACTGTTTTATTCTGATTTAAATTTTGTATACAACCTGATTACCACTGCAACCACCTTCTGGTTCATTCAAATCTTCCAGGTATGATGATGACCTTGAGCAATTTCTAAAAGGATACTGACAAAGTGTAATAAGCTTTTGCCATTTCAGTCAAAAAAGAGAAACTATCACACTCGATTATCCCAATTTTTATACTGATATAGCCTTTATTCTTCATTTTAATCTGATTGAATTGCATGTTGATCTGTGCAGGTTTTTCAGATTTGCGAAGCTACAGACAATCAAATGTTCTCTGGCCGGCTAATCAAGTTCTTCACTGTGAGTTATGGGCTAATCAAGTTCTATACGCGTAGGTGAGGTAAGTTACTATTAGTTTTGACTTGAGAATTTTGTGCCAGCTATTTGCCTTTCCATTTAATTTTTATCTGTTAATTTTTCTTAGTTTTTTCTTATTTCGATTGCATCTGCAAAAGCATTGAACTTTAAAAATATTGTCTATCCTCCACTTGTTTCATTCTATTAAAGGCAATATCTTCTCTCTCAACATTTTCCTTAAGCTTATATATCTTTCTTATCTACTTTTGCAGCACACAAGGCAAATGGTGTGAGCTCACTATGGGGCCACAAACTTAGAGGTAAGTAATTGAAAAGGATAATTGGTTTGTTACTTGTTAGTTATATTACCTTTGCTTTCCATAGTAATTGAAAAGGATAATTGGTTTGCTACTATTTAGTATGAATAGTTTCAATCTACATTCTAACAGTACCATGTTTACATAACATAATCTATAATCTTATTTAAGTAACTTGCTACTTTACTGAGAGCCATGTTGCAACTTGATGATGATGAGGTGCGAGTTTCTGCAACAAAAGTCATGGGAATCATGTCTCAGGTACAACATCTTTTATGTGATTGATTTTTGGGATTTGTGTCTATTGCAAGACAGTGGTCTGAAGTTGATTACCATATTTGGTCTAGCTGTGAAATGATAGATGAATCTACTATTAGAGAAATACTTACAACAACTTGCTACAAATGCTTCTGCTTCGTTTTAGTTTCTTTAAGATACTTTATGAGATTTTTTGTATACTTTTATTTTATTTTGCATTGAGGCACTGATGTACAATCTTATTTATTCTCAGTACATGGAAGATAATGAGTTCCAGGATCTGCTACAAGTACTTATGGATATGACTGAATCTGCAACCTAGTTCATTAGACATAGATCTTTTCAGTTAAAGAATGGGAGTGGCCCAGTAAGACTTGCCGTTGAGCGTTGTGCTCTGCATATTTTTCAGTTAACAAAAGGTCAGTGTTACATTGATTCTGTTTATCATAATCTCTAATAGTTCATCTAGGTATGCTTTATATTCTTTTTAGTTGTCACATATGGAAGCAGTCTTATTTGTGTGTATATAATATCTTATCCCAATTTATTATTTTTATGCAGTGTTAAAGCAGATCGAGTTAACAAGCAGCCCCAAAGAACAACTTGTGAATGATGAAGTTTTATAGAACTTGTGAATTGAGATATTTTTTGTATTTAATATGGAATACAAACACTTTTGTAAATAATGCACTGTATTATAAGTGAATTTTGTAAACTATTATCAGTGTAAATTGTGAATATTATCAATTGTGAATAAAAATGCTTGTAAATTGTGAATATTGTAAATTGTGAATATTATCAATTGTGAATAAAAATGTTTATAAATTGTGAATATTATAAATTGTGAAAAACACTGCCTATTAAAAAGACAACGTTTTTTAAGTAACAATACACAACACGATTTTTGCGTTGTCTTTGTGCCAAACCACAACGCTTTTTTCGCGTTGTCTTTGATACCCGACTTTTAACAACAGCGTCAATAACAACGCTTTTTAAAAACCAATAGACAACACGAAAAAAGCGTTGTCTTTGCTCCAAACCACAACGTGGAAAAAGCGTTGTCGTAGATATACTTTCTACAACGGCTTCATCAACATCGCTTTTTAAGCATTAACGACAACGCGGAAAAAGCGTTGTTGTTTAACTTTTTTCTTGTAGTGAATTTTAACTGATTCAGCCCATTAAGCCAAGCTTATGTCGTTTCATTATTTCTAATTGTATGAAATACTTTTATAAGCATTTATAGGTACTTTTCATGATAAAAATAAGGAAGAAATTACTGAAAATGACTAAATTAGGGTTGAGGGAATGTTTAAGTTTAAGTTTAATTTTTTAAATTAAATCTCATGAACTCTCTTTGAGTTCTCCTAAAGATTTAGGAACTTCAAATTGTTAGTGCAATGATAGAAGTTAGAGCATATTTTGAGGGGAGGTCTTTCTTAAAGACATGATTTATCTTCTTTTAATGAAAGGCAATAATGAAGATTGAATATCTTCATTATGATAAGTAGATGCTCAAGGTTGAGCATAGGAGACAATGAAATATATGTGACTTTGATTAAATACCTTTGACCAAATTAACTCTCAAGGGAAGAGTTTTTTTGACGTGTGTCAAAGGAGAAGAAAATATAGGGTTTAAGTTAGAAACCTTCATTGAAGATGAAAGCTAGGCTAAAAGGTTAGCTTAACTTAAACATATTGTCAAACATCAAAAGGGAAAATTTGTTGGTGTAATCGTCCTCGAATCAAGTTAGACCATTTTGACTAAACCCGAGTTGGCTTGACCTTGAATTTCGATGTTTGAAAATGATGTTTGGACAATGTCTGAGATAAGTCAAGTAGGTTAAGGTTGAGCAGAGATTCAACTAGTGAAGACCTAACTTGAGGGTTAGGTAAAGGGAAGTCCTAATGGGACGAGGCAAACATAGTTAGAAACTAGGTGAAGTCCAAGTGGATCTGGGAGAATCGCATGTTGACAGGGAGGAAGTCTACCGAGAGATTAGACCTAATTGTAGTTAGGCAAAGGAAAGTCCTAGTGGGACTAGGCAGACCTAGTTGGGAACTAGGTGAAATCCAAGTGGATCTTGGAGGATTATACATTAGCGGGGTGGAAGTCTATCGAGAGACTAGACCTAATAGCGGTTAGGCAAAGAGAAGTCACAAGGTAGACCTAGTTGGGAACTAGGTGAAAACTAAGGTGGGTTAGCTGAGAGTCAAACACTTGGCGTGAGAGGAGTCCTAGTTAGGAACTAGGCAATGGAAAGTCTAACATGTTATGGTTGACCGAAAGTTATGTTGAGGCAATCTAAGGTCCGGAGTGACCTTGTGTTTTGATGTTTAGGCAAAGGGTTTAAGTTAGGTTTTCCCTTGTGTACTAATATGAGTATGTGAGTGTGCAGGTTGTACAGGTTTACACATATTGACTTGGCTGGATGGCTTCGGTATGGTGAAGGGTTGCATGGAGACAAGCTAGAGGCTTGTGTGCACCCGAGGGACGAGGGCCGAAGATGAAGAGGGCGCGAAGGCAATAGTCAAGGCTGCTGGTGAAGAGTCAGCTAAAGCAAGGGATAAGAGCCGAGGGAAGATGACTCCAAGGGTAAGCTGAGAAGTGGACTTCAAAGGGTACACGTGAAGGGTGACATGGAGGCAGGTCGAGGACTTGCGTGCGCATCCGAGGGACGATAGCCGGTGGAAGAGGACTTCAAGGAGCAAGCCAAGGGAGAATGCTTGAAGGCACATGTCGACGAGGGTAAAGAGAGTGAGGAAGAGTGTTTGTAGAGGCTAGGCAGTCGACTGGTGTTATAACAGTCGACTACCAGCGCAAACAGAAACTCACAGTAGGTTCTAGACCTTGGGCCAGTCGACTGCCATTTTGGCAGTCGACTGGTAGTGGCTGGTGAGCTGGCAGAATTCGAACGTTGGAGCTGTCAATGGTCGAATTTGGCTGGCACCAGTCGACTGCCCTGGGGGCAGTCGACTGGTAGCGAGAAATCAGCCTCGAGTCCTACTTAAAGAGGACGTCGTGGTGGCTGAGTTTCTTGACAAAACAAGCTTGGTTAAGGCTTGTTAGTAGTCTATTGAGTCTAGATCGTGTCAAGGTGCTATGGCGAAGTTTCTCCACCCACAAGGAGCGACAAGGACTAACCGGAGGTTATCCGGGGAGTGATCCATTGATAGATTCTTGGATTAGTCACCCGGCTGGGGTGGATACCAAGTAAAACCTGGTTTGTTAGCGTTGTTTGTTATTTTTATTATTATTTTCGCTGTGCAACTAACAACGTAGGTACAAGAACAAATCGGGAATCGCTATTCACCCCCTCTAGCGTTCCAAAAACGATCCTTACAAGTTAGGCAAGCAAACCTAGACTTGGTTTAGGCAAGTTAGGGTTGGGGCAATCGATTAAGAGAAACCCAATCGTCAGGTGATAATTAATTGGGAAAGTTTTGTCGCAAAACAGAAGCTATCCACCTGATTGATTAGGGATGTTTTTAATCGATTGGGTAATCAATTTAGGCAATTTTGCAAAGCTCATAGTAAGGTGCTTAATCGATCAAGAAATCAATTAAGGCACTTCTGTCACGATAACAGAAGCTTGCTTAATCAATCAACCAATCGATTAAGAAGCTTTAATCGATTGGGTAATCAATTAAGTTTTGAAAAAGAGTCGTTGAACGGTTAGATCTGACATGGTAATCTATTAGAAACCCTAATCTGCGAGATATAAAGGGTTTTCACTATAAGTTGAAGACTGTAGGACCGGTGCCGTCGATAGAGGGGGGGGGTGAATATCGATCGTGAAAATCTTGTCATGAAAACTTTATAAAACTTTCAATCTACTCAGAGCATTAGTGCAGCGGAAGAGTAAATAAAAATAAAAGCAAGACAGGGACACAGCGGGATTTATTTACTTGGTTCCCAACCCCCCAGGGTCAGTACGTCCAAGGCCTATGTACTCGGCGTGAGTCCACTATTGGTCTCCTTTCCGAAATTTCCAGAGGCGGAGAAAACCCATCTTACAGTGTAACAGTACAATCAAAAGTATAGCAAATTAAGTACAGAATATTAAATAGAAACCGAACAAAACAAAGTTGAAGCTCGGCCGATCTAGACCTCCGAAGTGCCGCGCACTTACTCCTGGAGCCTCCCAGTCGTAGAGCCTCGTCTTTAGCGCGTTGTCGTCGGTCAGAATGATCAGAATGGCTTGTAGCAATTGTGTTTCAAGCAGAGAGGTCGAATCCCCTTTTATAGCACTCCTGGGGGCGCCCTGGACGTCGGGGGCACCTCGATAAGCTCGGTCAAACCTTATCCCTGTGCCGACCTCGCCGCAGCTGATAAAACCTTTGACCAGGGCGCCTCGAACCTCCCGGGCGCCCTCATGAAGGATTATCAGTGTTTCGGACTCGAAACAGCAAATACAGCTTTGAACTCGGGCGCCCCGGACGTTCCGGGCGCCCCGCTTGCAGCCTATTAGGACTTAGGTGCCCAACCCTCGGCCAGGTCTTCGTGTCCAATTCCCCGAACCAGGACTTCGGTGCCCAACCCTCGGCCAGGTCTTCTTGCCCAGTGCTCGACCAGGACTTAGTGCCCACCTTCCGAGCAGGTCTTCGATGCCCAACCCTATGCCAGGACTTAGTGCCCAATCCTTGATAAGGACTTAGTGCCCAATTCCCCGAACCAGGACTTAGTGCCTAGGTTAACTAAGACTTTTCTTCACTTTGGTTACTTCTCTCCCAACTCCCCTTTGTCTATTCACTGTATCACTGACTTAAGTAAATTGTCAAACATTAAAACATTTAGAGGAAAACATCATTGATGCAACTTGCACTAACAAACATAGTTAGAAACTAGGTGAAGTCCAAGTGGATCTGGGAGAATCGCATGTTGACAGGGAGGAAGTCTACCGAGAGATTAGACCTAATTGTGGTTAGGCAAAGGAAAGTCCTAGTGGGACTAGGCAGACCTAGTTGGGAACTAGGTGAAATCCAAGTGGATCTTGGAGGATTGTACATTAGCGGGGTGGAAGTCTATCGAGAGACTAGACCTAATAGCGGTTAGGCAAAGAGAAGTCACAAGGTAGACCTAGTTGGGAACTAGTTGAAAACTAAGGTGGGTTAGCTGAGAGTCAAACACTTGGCGTGAGAGGAGTCCTAGTTAGGAACTAGGCAATGGAAAGTCTAACATGTCATGGTTGACCGAAAGTTAGGCAAGCAAACCTAGACTTGGTTTAGGCAAGTTAGGGTTGGGGCAATCGATTAAGAGAAACCCAATCATCAGGTGATAAATTGGGAAAGTTTTGTCGCAAAACAGAAGCTACCCACCTGATTGATTAGGGATGCTTTTAATCGATTAGGTAATCAATTTAGGCAATTTTGCAAAGCTCATAGTAAGGTGCTTAATCGATCAAGAAATCGATTAAGGCACTTCTGTCACGATAACAGAAGCTTGCTTAATCAATCAACCAATCGATTAAGAAGCTTTAATCGATTGGGTAATCAATTAAGTTTTGAAAAAGGGTCGTTGAACGGTTAGATCTGACGTGGTAATCTATTAGAAACTCTAATCTGCGAGATATAAAGGGTTTTCACTGTAAGTTGAAGACAACTCTTCTCCTTCCTTCTTTGTATGTTCTTGTCTTTCTTGAGGCGAAGTGCTACTACATTTCCAAGCATCAAGAGGCAATTTCAAGATAGAAGAAAGCAAGATAAGCAAGGAATTATTGTTGTAAATCTTATAAGATTTCATTTTGTATTTGCTTGTATCTTATAGTGTTTTCTTGTGAGCTTGTATGAGGCTTCTCTGCCTCCAAAAAAGAGACTTTCATAGTAGATGTAAGAGTGATGAGGAGTGAATCCATGGATTATTCAACTTAAGGAGTTGGATACTAAGTAAAGTCAAGAATATTAACATTGCTCAAATCTTCCATCGCGATAAATCTTCATCGAGCAAAGAGAAGCTATTCATGCCTCCCCCCCCTTAGCTCTCGACGTGTCTTAACATTCAAAATAGAAAACTTGACTCACTTGTACCATAAATTTGAAAGGTTCAAATTTGTTAAACCTTTTGTTTACATTAATCTCAACTAAATTGTGGTTTGAATGTATTCTGGTACCTGTTTTGGAGTCAACCATACCAAGAATATTTGAAAAACACATACTTCTTTTTATGGGCAAGGCAGATATTCAACCTCTATGGTTTCATCAAATCTCCCATAAAAATCAAACTCAAAATTATTTTTGTTGATAGATCCTTTGCGGAAACACCAAAATTAAAAGTTAGTGTGTGTGAATCCCATTATGCCACGTGGAATTTGAAACCATTAACATAATAACTAGAATATACTCTTATGTTATGGAGGAGTCTAGATGCAAAAATTAGTTATTCTTTTATCTCACACATTTGGTATTCTACGATCCTTCACCTATAAAAGTAATTATGATATAAATTAGGTGGGAATTTGATATAGATGTATTAAAATTAATTATTCTCTAACTTACATAAATTTGAAGCCATAATGCAAATTATATCTCTAATTTTTCCTTTATCTCACTTTCACTAATTGTTGGATTTTGTATTTGTAGTTGTTGTTGGTACAAGCTATCACAAAAAGTAATTTTAAGACAATTGGAATACCAAACAAACATAAGGGGGTAAGTGTTTGATTATATCAGTTAACTCACTTTATGTAGGGTTTGATCTTGTCACAGTTTAGGAGTATATATATTCTTGCAGTATGGTACTCTTGTTGATTCAACCATCTTGAAACAGATGCATCGATTGACTTACCAGTAAATTTGAAAATAAAAAGAATCTCTAGGTCTATTGACTAAGTATCATTAAAATTTCGAGAAGACTTACGATGTCTGTTTTTCACGTTATCAGTAAAATAAAATGAGCATAAAGAAGATGTTTTTCAACCAAATAAGTATTACATATTAACCCATCAACTATTGCTTTATTATGAGCATTATTCTTTAATGTCCTTAAAAATTGTTCAAATGGATATATCCATCTATATTGCATAAGTCCAACTAGTCTTGCCTCGTAAGGTAAATGAACTAGTATATATTCTATTGAATAAAAAAATTGGGTGGGAATATACGCTCAAGCTTACATAGTATAAAAGAAACATTTGTTTCTAACTAAAGCATATCGGCCGTCATACACCTTATTGTTAAATCTATGAAAAATTGACTTAATTCTATAAGTGTTTGTGAAATATTATTAGGTGGTAGGTTATGGAAAACTATTGGAATAAGTGTTTGTATGAATATATAACAATCATGACTCCTCATTCCAAATACTTCTAACTTGTTCATATCCATGCATCGGGACATATTTGAAGCATACTGTTGGTGCAGGAAGCACCATATCGAACCTGGTTTTGATATTGGCAAAGGATTCAAAGTTAAGTATTGTTTGTTATCTAATGTGCTCATTAAGTGTGCAGAGACAAAGCCCTAGCGAAGGACTGCTAGGCACTGGCGAAGGAATGCCAGGGTAAAAAGCCCTAGCGAAGGACTGCTAGGCACCTGGCGAAGGACTGCCAGGATACAAAGCCCTAGGGAAGGACTGCTAGGCACCTGGCGAAGGACTGCCAGTATTCAAGCCCTAGCGAAGGACTGCTAGGCAACTGGCGAAGGACTGCCAGCATCAAGCCCTAGTGAAGGACTACTAGGCACTGGCGAAGGACTGCCAGCAACGAAGCCCTAGCGAAGGACTGCTAGGCAACTGGCGAAGGACTGCCAGTTTACAATACCTGACAAAGGACCGTCAGGCAAAAGTCCAACCAAAGGAACGGTTGGCATCAGGTAAATTCTCCCGAGAGGAGTAGGTGAGGACGCGTTCCCCGTCGAGGGAACAGTAGGCGTCGGTTCGACCTAGGACTCCATTTTGGAGACCAAAGTCAGAACCAAGACAGCTAAGGCTGTATGAACAAATAAATATTTTATTGCATTGTGTTTTGGACTAACCCTGGATGCAGGACCGAAGGAACGTGTGTCTGCAGCTCAGAAAGCCTCAAAGGAGAGAGGCAAAGGCTGAGTAGGGCGCCCGGAGTGTCCCGGGCGCCCCCAAGGTACATACAAAACACATCAAAAGAAGAAGGGTTCGAAAAGCTGCTGGGCGGGGCGCCCCCGTGCTCCCGGGCACCCCCGCTGCTCCCGGGCGCCCCATGCGCTTACTTCGAACTAAGAAGCCATCGAAGCCAAGAAGATAGAACTTTGACCCGGTCAATGCGGGCGCCCCGAGCGCTTCGGGCGCCCCGGTCAAAGCGGATCGAGAGGATAGACGCTGACCGAGATCTGTGCGGATCAAAGGCCACGTGGGGGCGCCCCCGACGTCCCGGGCGCCCCCTAGCCCTATATAAAGGGCCCTCGACCCCAGGCTTCCAGTATCAATTCTCCCAACGCCTCAAAGCTCTTCTACGCTCGTGCCTTGCTCCAAAAACGCTTCACCTCGAGCCGACGACGTCCCGCTGCCCCGAAAGAGTCGACCTACTCCGGACGTCGGTAAAGAAGAGCGTACTTAATTTATTATATTTTATTGCACTCATTTTGTAATTAAATTGTGTAACCTATTTGCGCGAATATAGAATTGCCCAAAGTAAACGGTCAACGACCGTGGGCATTGGAGTAGGAGTCGACACAGGCTCCGAACCAAGTAAAAACCACTGTGTCTTTGTGCTGTGTCTCTTATTTTTATTTCCGCTGTGCACTTACTCTTAGTTTTCCGAAAAAGAACGATTTCCGATATTCACCCCCCCTCTATCGGTTTTCTCGATCCAACAAGTGGTATCAGAGCGGGGTAGTTCAAACTTGGTGCAACCACCAATTTGAGAGTATTTTCGGATTTTACAAAATAGTTTTAATTTTTCTTCTTTTTCTTTGATTAAGGTTGGTGCAACACCACTCAATCTCGTTCGCCTTCTACTTTTAAATAAATAATATCTGTAGGTGTATTTAAAATTTTAAATTTTCAATTTTAAATTTTTAAATTTTAAATAAATAATATCTGTACGCCTTTTTCAATTTTAAATTTTCATATTTTCACCATAAGTCTGAATTGATAAAACAAACAATTTTTGAAAATTTGTCATAAATTTTTTTTATTATTTTAATATTTTTCTCGAAATTTGTGCTACTTTAATTTGAGCAAAATTTTTCCTAAACATTAAAATCTTACTTTTTCATTATTAATCAGAATTGACAAAATTATCATTTTCAAAAATTTATCATAAATTGTTTTTATTATTTTATTATTATTTCGCCTCGAAATTCGTGCAATTTTTTTTGGGACTATTTTTTTCTTCTCCCGCACTACTAATCCAAGACCAAGTCTTGGTATATTTCTGTTATTTATTTTGTGTGCAAGGATCATTTTTGATGGCCAATCAAGAATGGAATAGCATTCGTCCCCCGCTCTTCTCTGGCGAAAATTTCAACTCCTGGAGAAGTCAAATGGAATCCCACCTGAAGGCTAATCTAGATTTATGGTCGATAATCCAAACGGGGTTCAGATTCCCCACGGAAGATGGACAATCAATTGCGTGGGACAAACTGGATGAACCAACGCTCAACCAAATTGAGACAGATGCAAGGGCCACTGCAATTCTTCAGTGTGGTCTAACCAACGAACAACTCAAGCTAGTCGGTTCATTTGGATGTGCTAAAGAGATGTGGGAGAAGCTAATCAACCTACACGAAGAGCGCTCTAATATTGAGGTCTTTGAAGAAGAAGATCAAGTAAGCGGTCTTGCATTCTCGATCCAAGCACAAACAGCCGAGTCAGAGTCTGAACCCGAATCCAAGCCAGACTTAGAAAACGAATTAACTGAGACGGTAATTGATTTTAAATTCTTTTCAAAATTAGTATTAAATAATCAAGTTGATACTGCAATGGTCGAGGAAGGTATAGTTTTTATTGCAGGGAAAACTCCAAGAGAACCACCAAAGAAGAAGATTCAACCTGTACCTGAGTCCAACTCAGACTCAGAATTTGACGACAAAGAAAGAGATCGAACCAAACCGGTCCGATCAGCTCGTGATCACTACAAGATGCTAAAGACACAAAAAGGAAAGACGGCAAGTATCAAGGGGGAGATTCCCAACCGGGAATCAAAAGGTAAATTTACAGAATTTAAAAAACCATTATTTGTCTCAAACAACGTAATTAATTCATATAAATTTAATATGTTAGAAAATTTAATTCATAACCATGCTAATTTTGAAAAACCAAAGTTTTATTTCGATTATGATGTAACTTAGATCAGTTTTTGTTTGCTTTAATTGTGTGTTGCATTTTATTTTATTTTATTTTATGTTGCTTAGAATTAGGACTGGTTAGTTTAAGGACTGAACCAACTTAACTGAAATTTGACAACATAGTATTGGGTGGCGGTGAGATGATAGTACGTTAGGGAAACCAATTCTAATAAGATCAAGTCTACTTGGTCTCTTTAGACTGGTGAAACTAGCCGAAGCTACCGATCCAAGACCCAAACTAGTTAGACCAGAATTTACCAAAAAGTAATTTTGAAGATGAAATTTCACTAAAAGGCTTTGTCTAGGAAAGGGTGGATGATCCCATAAGGCTACGGCCAAAGAAGGCCTAGTGCCTCGCCAAGACCTGGAAGCCAATTTTTGAAATTCAAATTCAATTTACTTTTTGTTAAATTCGAATCTAACACAAATTTTTAGTTAATTTTAGACTCAAATATCTCTTTTCAAAATAAATTGGGTTTAAAAATTAATTTAACCTTTTCAAAATTAATCATGGCCTTTTCAAAATAAATCCTTCTATTAAAATATGCATCTCACAAAACAGTTAAGGATATCCTGTTTTGTCACTTAGAAATGGGTGAGATGCTTAGGACCTAAAAGTTGAATCCAACCCAATCAATTAAATTCAATTAAATCAATTAAATCCAATTAAATCTTAATTAAATCAATTAAATTCAATTAATAAAATCAATTAAATTCAATTAAATCTTAATTAAATCAATTAAATTAAATTAAATTTTAATTAAATCAATTAAATTCATTTAAATCTTAATTAAATCAATTAAATTCAATTAAATCTTAATTAAATCAATTAAATTCATTTAAATCAATTTAATCAAATTCAAAATAATTCAATTAATTCAACTTAATTAATTATTGTCAAAATTCAATTTAATTATTGTCAATCATTTATTTTCAAAATTAAAATATTTGTCTCACACAACCCATAAGGTTAACATGCTTGACCACGTAGAACTGGGTGGGACATCTAGGACCTAAAAGTATAATTCACTATCCTTTTAAATGAGAAGGTTTGCAAAATTATCTCTATTTTGTTTTGTCAATTTATTGTACTATACCCTACTTTTTCTAACATTTTTTATAAAAAATCATGTTAAATATCTCGATAGACTCATCTTAAATATAATCTAGTTTTTTGGTCATCGATTAGTCAAAATTGGTCAAAATAGTCAACCCTAGTCAACATAGTCAAACCTGCTCAACACTGTAGCCCCTTAAGGAACTTAGATAAAAGTTAGACTGTGTCGGATACAGGGGGAGTTTCTTTTAATACTTTTCAAAAAATTAAATTGTTTTTCAAAAACCTTATGCTCTAAATCTTATTATCATCTCAATAAGGTTTTCAAAAATTGATTCAAAACCTTCGTATGTTATTATCTCTTTGAAAAATTAACATCATGATTTTCGAAAACTGTGCTGTCATTTCAAGTTATGTTTTCAAAAATTTAACTTTAAAAGTTATCATACTCAGAAGATTGTTCAAAATGATTCTTTTGATTTTAATAAACCCTAAAGACATAGAGGAAGGTCCACATCATGATCAACAAGGACTCCTAGGATGTGTCAAATTTAGGGGGAGTCTGAGTCAAAAGAATTTCTGAAATGTTTTTTTTTAATTGTGTTGAAGTTATTAGATAATTCTTGTAATTTAAATCAAACCCTAAAACTCAGAGGAAGATCGCTTGTAGTCAACAAGCTTCCTAGGACTGGGTCAAACTTAGGGGGAAATTAAATTAAAAGAATTATTATATGTTTTCATGCACTACAAGTTTAAAATCCTTTTAAAAACTTAAATAATTTTTTTTTGTTCCAAAATATTATTATTTTATTTTTCAAAATTCTTATGACTTATAAAGTTACTTTTATAATATTTACTTGGGTTGAAAAATTTCCAGGACACTTAGGAAAATGTCCTTGTAGTTAACAAGGTTTCCTAGGATTGTGTCAGACTGGAAAAGAAATCAAGTCAAGTATTCAAAATAAAATCAATTATTTTTGCATAATCTTCAAAAGTACTTCTAATTTTCAAAGTATAATGTTTTGAAAAGTACTAATACTTGTAAAGGCAATAGTATTCTAAGTGCATGAAGTTTCTAAAAGATTTGCCTACAAATATAAAATATTTTTTAAGTGGAGTTTTGTTGGTGCAGCTTAAAGTTTTTTTTGCTATACTTTCAAGAATTATGCTAAGTATTTTTATGTTTTCAAAACTCATAACGCTCTGATACATAAATTATTTGTTATCTTAGAAATGGTTTAAACTTATACTTAAAACTCTTGTTTTCCAAAATGCACAAAGTGTTTCCAAACAAATATTTCTAAGTGTGCAAAATTTTTGGTAAACGAAATTTTTTGGGTAATTTGCCTTCAAAATTTTGCCTAAGCAAATTTCTTTTTGCAAAACCTTGTAAGTAAATGTTATTTAACAAAATTTAGGTTTGCAAAATTTCTCAGAATTTTACCTTGTTCGTCCATGTACGTTTTTGATATATGTCAAAGGGGGAGGAAAGGTTAAAGTTAAGTACTATATAAACACAAGTATTCAGGGTTTTAGGGGGAGTATGAGAAATAAAGGGATTTTTTTTCAAATCTATTATGTTCATACTTCATTGTGTTTTTATCTTCTGTTATTAATTGTTATATGTTTTTACTTAACTTTGAATCGTTTTGCCATAAATCAAAAAGGGGGAGATTGTTGGTGCAGGAAGCACCATATCGAACCTGGTTTTGATATTGGCAAAGGATTCAAAGTTAAGTATTGTTTGTTATCTAATGTGCTCATTAAGTGTGCAGAGACAAAGCCCTAGCGAAGGACTGCTAGGCACTGGCGAAGGAATGCCAGGGTAAAAAGCCCTAGCGAAGGACTGCTAGACACCTGGCGAAGGACTGCCAGGATACAAAGCCCTAGCGAAGGACTACTAGGCACCTGGCGAAGGATTGCCAGTATTCAAGCCCTAGCGAAGGACTGCTAGGCAACTGGCGAAGGACTGCCAGCATCAAGCCCTAGCGAAGGACTGCTAGGCACTGGCGAAGGACTGCCAGCAACGAAGCCCTAGCGAAGGACTGCTAGGCAACTGGCGAAGGACTGCCAGTTTACAAGACCTGACAAAGGACCGTCAGGCAAAATTCCAACCCAAGGAACGGTTGGCATCAGGTAAATTCTCCCGAGAGGAGTAGGTGAGGACGTGTTCCCTATCGAGGGAACAGTAGGCGTCGGTTCGACCTAGGACTCCATTTTGGAGACCAAAGTTAGAACCAAGACAGCTAAGGCTGTATGAACAAATAAATATTTTATTGCATTGTGTTTTGGACTAACCCTGGATGCAGGACCGAAGGAACGTGTGTCTGCAGCTCAGAAAGCCTCAAAGGAGAGAGGCAAAGGCTGAGTAGGGCGCCCGGAGTGTCCCGGGCGCCCCCAAGGTACATACAAAACACATCAAAAGAAGAAGGGTTCGAAAAGCTGCTGGGTGGGGCGCCCCCGTGCTCCCGGGCGCCCCCGCTGCTCCCGGGCGCCCACGTTGCTCCCGGGCGCCCCCATGCGCTTACTTCGAACTAAGAAGCCATCGAAGCCAAGAAGATAGAACTTTGACCCGGTCAATGCGGGCGCCCCGAGCGCTTCGGGCGCCCCGGTCAAAGCGGATCCAGAGGATAGACGCTGATCGAGATCTGTGCGGATCAAAGGCCACGTGGGGGCGCCCCCGACGTCCCGGGCGCCCCCTAGCCCTATATAAAGGGCCCTCGACCCCTCCAGTATCAATTCTCCCAACGCCTCAAAGCTCTTCTACGCTCGTGCCTTGCTCCAGAAATGCTTCACCTCGAGCCGACGACGTCCCGCTGCCCCGAAAGAGTCGACCTACTCTGGACGTCGGTAAAGAAGAGCGTACTTAATTTATTATATTTTATTGCACTCATTTTGTAATTAAATTGTGTAACCTATTTGCGCGAATATAGAATTGCCCAAAATAAACGGTCAACGACCGTGGGCCTTGGAGTAGGAGTCGACACAGGCTCCGAACCAAGTAAAAACCACTGTGTCTTTGTGCTGTGTCTCTTATTTTTATTTTCGCTGTGGACTTACTCTTAGTTTTCCGAAAAAGAACGATTTCCGATATTCACCCCCCCCTCTATCGGTTTTCTCGATCCAACACATACCAATCAAGGAATTTGATTTCTTTTAACCAACTATATAAAGTTTGCTTACCTTCTTTGTCCAATATATAACAAGCCTTTGAAAATTGATTTGTTATTTCATTCTGATGCAACTCGAATCTGCTAACTAGTTTTTTTTTAATTCCTTACATGATTTTACTGTATCTTTAGTTCTACTAGAAACATTCATTATAGTATTGAAGATATTAGTAAAAAAATCTCAGTATGTATTATATCTAAATTATATCAAATGAGTAAATACTTCCAATATTATACCTCTCAAAAAATAATTTTTTTCTTCTAACTAGACTTATACAACCTAACAATGTTTTTATTTATCTTATTAGTACTAGGCTAAGATACTCTTAGAAATTCATAGCTGTCTATTTGGTCAATGATTTCTTACTTGACTTAATTATTGGTGGAAGTTTTCTGACTACAACATTCTTTATGAAAGTTTTCTTATTTCACCTGAAAGAGTGTTCTAGTAAAAATTTACGGTAATCATCAAACCAAGATACTTTCTCACTACAAGGTAATGAAAATGCATCAGACTTTGTCATTCAATGACACTACAACAAATATGATTTTTCACAATGCGCAATTTTGCTATCTGCAACACACATTGCACTATACACAACTACAAGCAGCTAAAAGTCATAAAACATCGACTGCGAGTGATTTATGCTATGGTTAAGAGCATTTGGTGTAGCGCGCACTACAATTATACTATTTGCAGCAATCACGATGCTCTATAGCTAAGAGCATTTACAACGCATGGCGTGCGCTACGAATGCTCTTACTATTTTCAACAATCATCACATGCTGCCATTGATACTATTAGTAGCTTGTTGCGATTTATTCTATTTGCTGCAATCATTGTGCAATGTAATTGATATTATTCATAGCGCGATGCACGCTGCGATTAAGAACAATCAACCACATTCAAGTGTGTGCCTCATTTTGCGATTAAGTGCATTCGCAACACATGTCACATTTGCGATTGAGAGCATTCGCAGTGCTCACCACGCACCACGATTACAATCATTCCACATAAAAATACCACACACAAATAATAATATCACATACGTATACCATATATAATTATAACACTACACAAATTATAATATCACATACATATATCACATAAACACAAATTATAATACCACTTACACATTATTATAAAACCAAAGCTAAAACAATTATAATATCACATTCAACCATAAACATCACTTAAGTATAACAATCTAAATTAGTAATAAAAAATTCACTTAGTAACATAATTTCTTTCCTACAAAAGAGTATATGACATTAAAATAAATAGAATTTATATTAGTCATACAAAATTATAAACTTAGATAACTAAGCGACTGTTCCTATTACATCCTCGAGAAAAATACTTCATAATTTAGTTGAATTAGATCTACCTTCTCCACAGTAACTTTATCAACCCAAACTTTCTAACAAGATCCACCAAGATAAACATGATACACTTATGCTTTTCGATTTGTAAATGCAATTCGACTTTCTTCAACAACTCCATCAATGCACCAATAAAGTAGCTTGCACTTAGTATTATCACTAGTATCTCCATGTCTCACATCTTTCATTTTTGACTATATAACAATATAAATTTAGTAATTCTAGAAGTGCCTAATTTTATAACAAATTTAAAATTTAGAAAACACTCAATTTCAAATTAATTACCTAAGCTATAGTTAGAGGTTGGTTACCAATATCAATATTACCATCTTCTAATAAATCAGCAAACTCATTATCTCTTTCCTCATATATAGTGTGTCCAACCTCTTCTTCCGGGACAAAGACATCCCTATATAAGTGATATTTCTCTCTAATTTTATCATCCTCTACCTGAACTACTTTCGCCTTCAAATTGTGAGGTATAACTTTGACCATTAAAGACCCAACTAGTGTAAAAAGGATTGATCCCCTTAATAATTAAGTGCTTGTATACTTGGTCAAATTTTATATACTTCGTATTTTTATAACACTTACAAGGACATAAGATTACTTCACGTGTTTTGGTATTATTCCTAGCTTGTATAAGAAATTTTGAACCCCTTCTTCATATTTGGGTACAAGTTTTGAAGGTAGACACATTCATTCCTTATTTATTTTGTAAATGACCCAAACCTTAACATACAAGTTACAATCCGTTGTTAAAGTATAAAGGAATCCCTATAGTCCTAGTCTTAGACAAAAAAATAAATATATCCAAAAGTAGACAAATTGTACAAATATGAATATAAGATAACATCGATAATAAGGGAGGTATGGTGTCAGAAGCCTTAATATTGGACTACATGTGAAATTCAATTTGCTTTAGAAAAGAGAGTATTTCACATAAATACAGTGAACATTGATTGGAAAATACAATTTGTATGCCAAAAGATATTTCATGAAACAGTTGCTAATGTAAGAGTATGTAAGTATAAATGCAATTAAATAAGACTTAAAATATTTTATTGTCCAACTCTTAATAGAAAATCAATGAAATGCTTAAACTAACATTGTTATGGAAGATAAAGGAGGCATAAACTAACACTGTCACGCTTAAACTGACACTTCATTGCCCGGCATCATATGTACTCAGCTTTGATTCCCAAATTGGAAATAAAGGATGTACACAAAGGTGTAATTATCAAATGCAAAAATGTTATGTTCTTTAAAGATGTATTTGTACATAAAAGAAAGAATTCTAATAGGAAAGTGGAGGACCAAGACGCAACAAGAGATCTAAAGTACTAACACATACTTTTGAGCCTTATTTTTTAGCTTATGTATATGAAAATGAACTGCGGATAATTACGTAAATTACAACAAGATAAAATTTATAATGTAAAACATAACTAAAAATTATTACATTTGCTAGCTACCAACATGGTATCAACATACTTTTGAGCCAAGAATTATAAGTAAAAATAGTGCCTCAACTATTTTGGTACCAACATGATATAATGAAAATATACTTATTCGAGAATTGATTATATTGCAGTGCTCGATTGTATGTACTGATAAAGGTATGTTAACATGCTCAATGGTCATAATATATCAATGGTATGTTAACATGTCATAATATTATAAAGACAAGGAAATGTTGACAAAAAAAAATTGACATGACAAATATAGATTTGATGAATGTAATATTAAGAATTAAAAGCTTTAAAAAATTTGAAAAACTAGTACCATCATAATCGGCAAATGGGTAGAACTTCTCTTTCTCAACCCCTAGATATTGTTGAAGGTGATTATCACTTGCTACAATATGTTCATTATATATAGTTGCAAACAATATATACAATAAGAGCTTACCCTCGCTGCCTTTTTACAATTAATATTCAATTGCAATCAACGCATATAATGTCGTCCAACTTCCATATATACTAACCAGCCTCGTGCATTATATTGTATCTTACCTACTTTTCCAGCCATGGAACAGTTTGGCTTTCTTTAGTGCCCTATTGTAAGCATTTGCCCATAGGACTTGATATTCATACTGCCGAGTATGGCCGAGTATGGGGTGAGAGCTTACCCCCACCACTACGTTTTTTTACTTGAGTGACAACTATATATAATTGATGTTCAATTGCAATCATTCCATGTTGCGTCATCTTTTATACTGAACCAACCTTATGCCTTGGATGTCACGCCTCGAGAGAGAGGAATCGCTGATCCAATATACAATCGAATAACATTTTTCTTGTACGACGGACAATTTGAAATATTAATCCAAACACTCACGCAATATATATGACCTCTGGCCTCAAATAAGGATATAACATATAAAAGAAACGCATTCATACCTATAAAATCCATAAAACTCACCTGAGTTGTCCTCCCGGTAGGCCCGCAGCAAAACATCACATAAAGTCCAATAGAGGACTTAGAAATACAAACTACGAATCAAATGCAACCCAATACAAGTCCACGACAAAAAACAAGTACAGAATACGAAGTATGCTAAAATAGAAAGCATAATCATGCGGAAGAACCTAAGTCGGAGTCATCGGGAGATGGAACTGGCAACTGAGGTTTCCCTGGTGACCAATTAACCTGAAAATAAAAAAAGGGTGACGGGTGGTAAGTCCAAGTGGACTCTGCGAGTATAGAAATAAATATGTTTGACAATATAAATAGATGTGCAAGCTATAAAGGAACAACAGGATACAGTCTCAAAGGAAATATCAGAATATGCATAACTGAAAGTTCCAAATGAATGTTCATACCAGAAATTAACCTATCCTGATCATAAAAGGCTCATATCATACGAGTAGGTATAGGGTCATCGACACCAAACACATAATATCTTCTGTATGTGCATGTCAAACATATGCAACAAACAAATACATCAATCATAATCAAATGCACAATGCATCATATGCATATAATGCAATGATATGGTCACCCCTGACACCAGTCAAGCCACCGAGACATGTCACATGCGTCGGCCAAGTGGGTAGGGTTGTGACACTGCACGTACTCTGTCATCACTACTAATGAGTGACCAAGTGAACAGGATGTTGGTGGAGCTATCGCTCTGCCCCATGTACAAATAGGGGAGATATCTCTCTCATCTCATCAGATAACTAGAAAGAGGAGGGATCTATGTCTGCTACCACGCTCCAGAACCACTACCCATAAGCGGCCGAGCGGAGTAGTATAGAGCAAATGCACACACCCAATGGTAACCACTAACCCATGAGTAGCTAAGTGTGCAGATCGTGTACGGATGATAGACTCATACAACAAGGGAGCCAATGATCGGCGACATGCAACAATGCAGGCTGGTGCATAACTCTAACACATGCATCCCCTACTAGGTCATCAATACATAATTCAACCTAATATGTACAAGTCAAATACATGTACCATAACCTAACTATCATACATCTAGGTACACATACAAGTATAACTAGAATCAATCAATGTAGACATACAGTGGCATGCTACTATATTTACGTACACATGCTCGAATAAATATTATAGATAATAAGATATCAATAAAACGAAACTGTATAGATAGGAATTAGATTATATCCAAGATAAAGCAATAAGTATCAAGCATGATAACACCGATGGCAGATATAAGGTAAATAAAATCTACTACAATAAATATGAGCAGTCATGCATATAGATAACGTGGATCTAAAGAAGACAATCAAGAAATACTCATCTTCAATGGAAGACTCGTATACATAGAGAACCACCTGCCAAATAATCCACAATTATAAATCTCAATCAATGTCCTGTATCAAATGACATATTTAAATAACTATCATAATAATTGTTAAGTACCTAAACAATTACCAAATAGTATTCTTAACTTATTGTAATTTTCTCGGTTAAGTTTCGAGTTTGGGTTTAATCTAAAATTAACCCAATTGATCTCTTCGTACTCAACCACCTAACTTAACTCATGGCACCAACACACCCTTGTGACCCCATGGCAAGGTGGTCAAAGCCAACCAAACTTCCAAGGGAAGCTCATGCATCAAGTTTTATTCATCAAAGTTAGCACTATCCAATCTATAACCTAGTAGTTTTCAATTCATCATTAGATCAAATACCTACACAACTTACACATTCAAGTGGCTCATGGCAGAATGGGATCATCAATGGAATCATCAAAAACCCAATTCCAAAACACATAATCAATTTCCAAAAACTCAACAGATAGATCCAATAAGTTCAAATCTGTATATAGGCACAAACCAACTCTCAATGCCAACACAAATTGTTTTCACGATCAACTTATTTGTTAGTAGTTAAACAAATTCGAATTGATCTAAGCAGATAAATTCCAATTCTCAACTCAACGCCATTCAATCCATAGCTCAAATCAAAATCCAAAGATCCACATTCACAGTGAACTCATGCACTACAGGTCCAAAAATCACAGCTCAGTTCCGAAACTACAAAATAGGAAGAAGAATCCCAAAACAGGAGAAAGAAAACAGTCTAAAGCTCAACCCAGGACCGATTCAATCCAAGAACTATATCTAGTTTCTTATTCAAACTAGAGTTAGAGCCAACACTATCCAGAAAAATCGATCTGATGACACACCCATAACGAATGGAAACAGAATCCCATCAATCTACTGATCTGATACCGATGAACACAAGACTAACGTAAGGTAGAATTTGAATCTTACCCAATTGTAGGCACCCCCCTGCTCCAGGTTGATGAAAAAAAATAGCTGCTCCAGTAAAACTCCTTCTCCTCGCGTGTCGACCCTAAGCTCCTGGATCTGCCTTCCAACACTAAGATCTATCCTCACCAGGGCAACGGGGAAGCTGGATTGAATGGAATTGACCACATTGAGTTTGGGAATCAGAGGTATCTATTGACTCTCTTCCCCAAACGCAGGTAGCAACTCCTTACCTTAATTCGGTCAACCCTCAGACCACCACCGCTTTCCCCTCTAAGTCACCGACGATAGTTTCCTTGCGTAGGTGATCTGAAGCACCGGCGCATGAATGGAACGAAGGCCGAAGTACTCCAATGAGCACCTCTCGTCTAGCTGAAGAGTGTCACCATTCCGCCCCTCAGTTCTACCGAGCTCTCTAAGCTTGGAGGAGGAGGATCATCTACAACCGCAGCCACGATCGGCGACGGAGCCGATCGGCGATGGTGGCTTGGGTGGAGGATGCGACGAGAAAAGGGCAAACTCAACATTGTAAGAGTTGGTATTTTGCACTTAGGCCCCTTAACTTTGGCTATTCCACCAATAGTCCCCTAGTCGTATGGTTTAATGTAATTTAGTCCCCCGAATTTAGTTTGAACCCCTAATTTCGGTTTGGGTCTCGAAAATCCTAAATAATTTTTGAAAAAAATTTAAAAATTTTCTGGACCAAGTCCGATTTACCGTATTTGACATTGGATGTTACCTATTTTGATAGCCATGGGAACACTTTGACTTTCTTTTAGTGGTATTAGTCTAAGCAAAGAGTGTGTCATAAGCATCTGCTATGCTCGTTGCAATACGTCTTGAAATTCTTATGACAATGATGGTCGATGTGCTTGTCTAAGCAAAGATATTGTTCATTGGAAAAGCAAATAGTAATTAAGAGGCGGATATGCAAATGACAAACAATAACTAACTTCCTATATAAAAACAACCACAAAGGTACTCCACGCAGCTGCAATGAAACAATACTTGAACAAAAATATTATATATATTAGCCATAATATTGCAACATTAGAGCATAATGGTTCTTTACACGGTAAGTATTAGTACACAATTCTATATTTCTTTGAAAACAAACCAACAATTGTGATTCGACTGTGCTCCACCAACCCTTAATAGTTGAGTTGTATATCTTTGTCTCTACTGCTAATTGCATTCCTGCAACAGCAGCAACTTAAGGCTATCTTCAAAGATCAGAGTTAATCATCCCCCCACCTCCCCTCTCTTCCTCTTGTTTAGCTTGATTATCGATCCTAACAAACTTTACACAAACTTTTAAAAATCTAAACTAACTTTTAAAACCTAAACCAGTTTTTCAAAACTTAAAACTTAAATTTAAAATTTCAACTCAAACTTATTTTTAACTTTTTAATAAACCTTAAACTAATAAATTTTAACACGTAAACTTAAAATCTAAATTAAACAACATTAAGTTCAATTCATAAAATATTTTCTTAACAAACTTTGAAATAACTTCTCAGTTATTTTTTAAAAATTTAAAACATTTATTAAACTAGTTTTCAAAACCTATACAAGTTTTTAAACTTAAATGAACTAAATCAAAATATAAAATCAAAATTTCCAACTTGAACAAATTTTGAAATCTCTTCAAAATCTAAGTAATCAAGAATTTAAAACCCTCTAATTTTTAAAATTTCATTCTTTATAACTTTTGTAACTCCTTATTTTTTATGTTAGTTAAGGGGGAGAGATATCACATGTAACGGGAGGTTTATTTAAGGGGGAGTTATTTGAGTTGCTTATTTTTTTCTCTTATATGTTATTTGAACTTAACTGTAAATCAGGTTGCCAAATATCAAAAAAGGAAAGATTGTTAGTGCAGAGTACACCACAATTGAACGTATGTTTTGATATTAGCAAAGATTCACAGTTAAGTTTTGTTGTTATCTGATGTGGTTGATCTAGTATACAAGAAGATTACCTCAGTGAAGTCCTAGTAGGTTTGGAGGACCTGATACAAGGCAGGAAATCATGGCAGATCGTGGAAACTATGCAAGAAGTCCAGATGGGTGGACATCTGGTAGAAAGTCTCGATAGGACTGGAGAACTCGATACCAAGCAAGTGGAAGCGCTAGTGAGCCGATCTGATACTAAGTTGAAGTCCAGACAAGTCTGGGAGAACGATGTCTAGCAGGTAAGTGATGTAAGCTTCTGGAGGAGAGAATTGTGAGGTTGTGTCTCTTCGAGACAACCTTAGGCGTTGATCGAACTAGAAAACCTACGGAGGTTTCTAAGTTGAGATCATGACAGTTAAGATTGTTGATCACTCATGCATTCCTTTATTTATCTGTACTAACCTCTGTTTTAGATGGTTAATTATTTTATACATTATTGCTGAGCAAACCTTTTTGTGCAGGAAAAGTCAAACTCAGTTGACTATCAGATCAGTCGACTGATCAAGCTCAAGCAGATTGCCACGAAGCCAGATTCAGCATCTTTTCAAAGTAATCCATCGACGGATAAAAGGATCAGTCGATGGATCCATATATGGCATGGCGCATACAGGCTTACGAAAGTTCTCTATCCCTCGACCCCTCAGGGGTTAGGTCGACAGATCACATTAAATGCTGCAATAGCCGAGTAGAGCAAAAGAGGAAGGGTGCAGACTTCCGTTGACTGAACAAAGAGTCAATCGACCGATCCTATCAATCAACTGAATGATTTTTGAGTCGACGAATAGAGACCTATATAAGGAGCCTGAGACCAACCTTCTCTGTACAACTTCTACTTGCCTTATTCTTGCTTTATGCGTCAACAAATAGCTTCCAATCTACTGCTTCGACGTCTGAAAGCTCTCCAAGCCTGTGTGATTTTCTACTACTCCTTTGTCAGTATAATCTATATTTTTCATACTTGTACTTGCATACAAAAAGGAAGTTAGTAGGTGTTAGTGATATGAGAGAAGTGCCCTAAGGCAATCGCCTTATGATTGTAATTATTTATTTTAATAAATGAATATTCACTATTTGAGTATACATGTTTATGTATTTGATTGAGATCTTAAACTCATTTACTGAATGTCCGCAATACAATTCACAGCATGAGAGAATTTGTGATGAATTCACAACTAGTGATTATCTCTACATATGCAATTGTGAAGTATTGAAATTGTCCCTAGTCGATGAATTGATAAATACGGACACTATCAATTCTGTTGAGACTAGCATGGGTTATTCTCTAATCAGCTGATTCTCACTAGATGGTGACATTGAGATGTCTGGAGATAAACATGAATGCTAGTTAAGGGAACTAGTTCATTGGAGTGACTGGCTGTAAAACTTCATATGGTAGTCTACATATAGATATGTCAGTGAAGTTCTTACTGCAGCTTAAGTGCGATGTTCCTTTGACTTGCGGTGTTCAAGTCATCTTGGTCATGGAGACTTATACTTTGACATCTTAAGCAAGCATCTCCAAGGAGGTGTGGACCCAGGATGATTGGGTATAAGCCGAAGTGCCCGAAGATGTTTGAACAGCCTACAAAGGATTCACCACTCCTTGCGAGGAGATGTATACCCGAGGTCTATCGTCGGATTGTTACTCGAAGCCTCTAGCCAGAGCATGACATGTTCAGAGTATGAATCTCTTAAATACATGAGAGTAATTAGAATCCGTAGGACGAGAAAACGTTACTTGGGCTAGGTGTGACGTAGTCAGCCTAGTGGCGACTGACACACATAGACCATGTCCTGAACCAAGTGAGTATAAGATGGTGAAGGGAATGGGGCACGATTCATTATAGTTGCTGAAGGGTTTCAGAATTATTTCTGAGGTCAACCGTTGATCTTTCGATTAATTGGGGATCATGATGTACTACTAGGTGCCACTCATGATCGTTCTATAATTGATTAATTATAGACGACCAACATAAATCGAAAGCCTATTTAGTCACACGCACTACGAGTAATCCGAGGGATTTAAAACGAGTTGAAAATTAGATTTTCCAATCAAGAGAGATTAGGTTTGGTTGAGCCAAACGATAAGTCGAATCTGAATTTTTCAGAGATACATCGGAAGCGTAAAATGGCTAAGTCTTTTGAAGACTTAATAGTTGAATTAAATATGTTTAATTCATTGGGGCGTGGCTTGGATGGGCCGGGCAAAGAGGGCCTCCATCCTCTTTTCTTGGCCGGCCACAACAAAGGGAACCAAGTTTTGGATCAATTTATAAAATAAACCAAGTGTGTTTTGTTTTATAATAAATCAAGGATTGGTTTATTTCTTCATGGAAATTAAAATGAACCATGGATTGATTTATTTTATAAAATCAATCATGGATTGATTTACCATGATAAGGAAATTTATTCCATAAAAGAGAAGAGACTTGATTGATTTTTATCATGAATTAAAATATGATTTTAACCATGATATAAAATCAAACTTGGCAAGATGGAATAAGTTATTCCATATTTGAGAGGCTTGATGGTTGAGAGTCTACTATATAAAGGACCCAAGGCAAGACTTGAAAAACAATCAAAGAGATCAAGGCATAGACTCTCTCCCTCTCTTTCTCTCCTTCTCTTCTCCCCATCTTGCCGTGCGCCAACCATCCCCAAGAAGGAGCACCAAGCCGGCCGCCCCTGCCCTTTCCCTGCCGGCCATCCTTTTGTGATTAGTCTTCCGACTTCTCTCTTGGTTTTTCTTGTCGCGTTCTCGGAGAATCTAGTAGTTCTCGAGAACACGAAACTCGTGGCTTTGCAGAGTCATCCCGAAGATACTCGGCGTGGACGCGAATAGCGGCGGAGCTTCCAAGGGACGCTTACGGTTGGATCTCGTCCCTTCCTTCGAGTTACGCGAGGTAATATGTAAATTAGTTTACGTTTCTACAAAATTTTAAATATATGATCATGTCTACACAAGATAAAATTGCATGCTTAGATGTGTGATTAAATAATCAGAGAAATTATTTATGCTAAACCTTCCGCTGCACGTAATTAATTTTAAATTTACGAACCCGCATCCATGTCAACATGCACCCGGTCCCAACAGTAGGTTGTTACTAACATCCCTCACATTGGTACAAAATTGTTTTCTCTGAACATTTTTTAGAGATAGGATTAGTGGATTGCCCATCTAGAGCAGTCGAGGACTGCGGGCCTTGGAGCAGAAGTCATCGAAGGCTCCGAACCAAGTAAAAAAGAAAAAGTGTTCTATTTCTTTTTCCACTATGTTACTTTGTGTTTCTTTTAATTTTTAAAATGAAAAGAAAAAATTTCAAAAGATTGAGATTCGCCGCCTCTCTCGATCTTCGATGATTCAACAATTGGTGTCTGAGAGAGGTTGCTCTGAAAAGATCCAAAGATCTTTGTTTGCATTTTTGTTCTTTCTTTTCTTTCTCAATTTTTTTTCTTAAAGCACTGCTAATCCCAAGACGAAGGTCTTGGAAATTCTTTCAATTTTATTTTTGAATTTATAGAATGGCAAGTTCACATTTGGAGGGATACAACACAATCTGAGCCCCACTATTCAACGGAGACGATTTCAGCTATAAAAGAAACGCATAGAGTGCTTCCTAAAGGTTGATATCGACCTTTGGATAGGCATCAAAAGGTGCTACACCCCTCCAACTGAAGATAGCAAAATCATAGATCTGGAGAAGTGGACATTATAAGCGAATGTGGATTAACCTAATTTAAACATATTGTTAAACATCAAAAAAGAGGAGATTGTTGGTGCAATCTTCGTTAGATCAGAGTTGACATAGTTTAACTAGGCTTGGGTGAGCTTGAGTTTTGGTGTTTGAATATGGTGTGAGTCAAGTGGGTCAAGGTTAACTGGAGACTTGACTAGTGAAGTCTAAGTGGATCGGGGAGATTGTACGCTAGCACGGGACAAGACACACCTAGTGGGATTAGGTGAAGTCCAAGTGGATCGGGGAGATCGTACGTTGGAAAGGTGAAAGTCTACTGAGAGACAAGACCTAACTTGAGAGTTAAGTAAGCCTAGTGGAACTAGGTGAAGTCTAGGTCGATCAGGGAGATCGCACGCTGGCACAGAAAAAGTCATAGTGGGACTAGGCACACCTAGTGGGACTAAGTGAAGTCCAAGTGGATCGGGGAGATAGCATGTTAGCACGAGATAATTTCTAGTTGGGAACTAGGCAAGGGAAAGTCCAAGTTGGTCAAAGGGTTGATCAAACACTTAGTGAGAAAGTCCTAATATGTCACGGTTGATCGGGATTAGGCAAGAGAACCATAGACTTGTGCACACAAGTTAGTTGGGCCAATCGAATAGGTAATCGATTAGCACTGAGTTTCTCATGAACAGAAGACTTCTTAATCAATTGGGTGATCGATTAACGATGGTGCCAATTGATTGATGACATTGTTGTCGCAAGAATAGAAGCTTCCCTAATCAATTGGGCAATCGATTAGAGATGCCTGAATCGATTGGGCAATCGATTCAGGCTAGGTTGCGATTCAACATAGAAGTGTGCTTAATTGATTGACCAATTGATTAAAACCTTCTTAATTGATTGACTAATCGACTAACCTTCAAAATATAGCTGTTGTAATGGCTAGTCTGACGTGACAATCAATTGGGTGATAGATTGTTAGCCCTAGGTCGCGAGTATATAGGGTTTTCACGCAGGTTAAAGCGGGTATCTCTTCGCAGTTCTTCTCCTCCTTCTTTACCCATTCTTGTAAGCTTCTTGAGGGCAAGTGCTGTTGCATTTCCAAGCATCAAGGAGTAATTGCAATCTAGAAGAAAGCAAGACAAATAATGAAATCATCATTGTGTAAATCTTGTAAGATTGTATTTGTATTTTGCTTGTGTTCTTGTTGTTTCTCATTGTGAGCTTGTATGAGGTTTCTCCACCTCCACGAAAGAGTAGATCATTGGATTAGTCACCTCAAGGAGGTTGTTTCTCATTGTGAGCTTGTATGAATGTGTTAGTGCTTGCTCAAGTCTTCCGCCGCTACAAATCTTCAACGAGCAAATCAGAGCTAATCACCCTCCCCCCTCTAGCTCTCCTACCGGTTCTAATAGACAACGGATATGAAAAGATGGGCACAAACAGATTACAAAGCCATGAGCATGCTCCAGTGTGAGCTAACACAAGTATAGCTTAACCAAGTCGGACCATTCAACAACGCCAAAGAACTTTGGAACCGACTAGTCAAGCTCCACGAAGGAATGGATGACTTTAAGGTAACAAAACACAACTTACTTTTAAATCAATTATTCAATATTAAAATACTACCTGGAGAAAGTGCCTCCCAACTTTATGCAAGAATTAAAGACACCATCAACGGACTACACCTAATTGGCCATCATCTCGAAAATCGAGATTTAATAAGGTATACTCTTAACTCGTTCCCTCGGAATACTTTATAGACATCAATGGTAGATGCCTAAAAGCTTTCGAAGGACCTTTCGAGTATTAAGTTAGATGAACTTTTTTGTGAATTTGAATTATATGAGCAAACTAACCTAGGTTCGGTCGAGAAAGGAATTGCCTTGTATGCAGGACAAAACAAAAGTAAGGAAACTAAGGCGAAATCAAAAGTTGAGTCTGAGTCTGAGTCAGATTTAGACTCACCCAACGAAGAAGAACTAGTAAAAATGGTCCAAAGGGTGTTTGCTAAAAGAAGAACCAAGAATTACCCAACAAAAGAACCAAGTACATCGAACACACCAAGATCGGAGATCACGTGCTTTGGGTGCAACAAAAAGGGTTACTACAAGCACGAGTGCCTAAACCTAAAGTAGGAAAAGCCCAAGTCCAGAAGAAGGAAAGCACTCAAAGTGACTTGGGACGAGTTATCCTCAAATGAGTCAAATCTGGGCAAACCAAACACTCAAGTCACCTAGCACTAATGGCAAGATCCGAGCTCGAGTCCGAACCCGAGTCTGAGTCAGAACACAAAGAACCCAAGGTAAATTTACTTTTAAAAATTCAATTACGTAAATTAGTTAAGTATTTATTTAATAAGTTGACTAAGTTAGAGGATCAGATTATCTCACTCCTTAAGATGGTTAGCCACCTTAAGGAACAAGCTAACTTGAACCTCTCAACTGATCAAATTCAAGAAGGAGCTTCAACTCAAGTTGCAAAACTTGAATAAAAAAATTCCTCCTTGAAAATTTACTTATTTGCTTATTTTTAAAACCAACTTTTTCAAAAAAAAATTATTTGTTTTTCAAAACTTAGGTTTCAAAACAAACCTTATTCTAAAATTTCAAAAACTAAAACCTTATTTACTTTTAAATCTTATTATTATTACTGTCAAATCTTGAAAATTATTTTATTATTTTCAAAACTTAAAACTTATCTTTCTCAAAACAGAATTTTTCAAAACTTAGTTTTATAACAAACATTTTTCAAAACTTATCTAAGCTTTTAAACTTAAAACTTATATTAAACTTATTTTCCAAATTTAATAATTTATTAAAACGCAACAATCATCTCACATCCTTGATTGTAGCTTGATTGATAACCTAAAACTAAGAGAGATAAATAAAATCTTAAAATCAATTTTTCCTTTATAAGTCGACTGATAAACATGATCGGTCGACTGATCCTTAAAACCAATGGTCCACGGCGTAAAAATTGGCAACAATAAGTCTTTCAATCAACCGATAAAGTTATAAGTCGATGGAAGACCAGCCATGCCACACATATGATTTATGCAAGCATTGAATTTATTCATCGACTAAAAACCCTATTAGTCGACGGATAATAGTCAGTTGCGTAAATGTCACCAAAAATTTAAGGGTTTTATTGGTGCAAAGTGCATCAGTCATGAATAGTCAACCTATAGTATTTCAATGTTCGACAATATCTAAGGTCTAGTCAAAGTGATAAAGGTTTAGCCAAACAGGACCTGATGTTTGGTAGGGTAAACCCAGGTTTGATCAGTTTGATAAATGGTGGTTGGTCAGGTAGACCAAGGGATTAAACCAAACTGGATATGAGGTTTGGAATGATACTCACTTGAAAGGTTGAAGAAGACTAGTCAAGATTAAGATGACTAGTAAAGAAGTCATTAAGGTGGAAGAAATCCTAGTGAGTGAAGCTAGGTGGAAGAAATCCTGGTGAGTGAAACTTGGTCTTAGTGAGTGAAGCTAGGTGGATGATGTCCTGGTAAGTGAAGCTGGGCATGAAGTCTTGGTCCGGGGGACTGAGCACGAAGTCCTGGTTGGGGATCGGGCAACGGAGGCTTAGCCGAGCGAGGACTACGAACAGAAGTTGAGATGGGTCGAAGTCGGACGTCTCAAGATCTGGGAGTCTCGGAGGTCGAGCATGAAGTCCTGGTTGAGGATCGGGCAAAAGACTTAGCCCAGCGGGGATCGCGAATTGAAGTAGAGACGGGTCAAGGTTGGACATCTCGAGATCTGGGTTCTCGGAGGCTAAGCAAAAGTCTAACCGGAGGTCCCGGTTGGCAAAAGGTAACTTCTCCAAGGTGGAGTAGGTGAGGATGCATGCCCCGGGAAAGGGAACAGTAGGTGTCGGTTCGACCTAGGGTTTTGGGTGAAATATAAAGTCAGAACCAATCAATTAAGGCTTATGATTATATGTTTTGCCTTGTGTTTGTTGCCTTGTAGGTTCCTGGAGTTGGAGGCAAGATAGGAGAGCAAACGCAGGAAAAACAAGTTTTGGGAAGAGGTCTTCCTGGGCGCCTGATTGGTATCAGGGGCCCAATATACCTTTCCTAGGCGCCTAGGAGCTTCCTAGGCGCCTGGGAAGTGATGATTATCCTTGCGCGAGTTTTGCTGCTACAAATGAAGTTTTGACCGTAGGTTAGACACCCCAGAGGCTTATCAGACACCCAAGATGGTAGTATAAATAGGAGTTCGACCCCTCATTCAAGTAATCAAGTTTTCCATCCACTTAGTGATTTTGTGTGCAGCAAAAGTGCTACGACAAAGCTCTGCGACCAAGGAGGCTCCGGGAAGAAGTGTGCGACACTTCGAACTTCCAAAGTTGGTTGAGATCTGTGTTTAGTTTGCTTTTATTTACGAGCTGTATTTAAATTATTATTTTTGTGCTTGTAATTCAAACTGTAAGATGGGTATTCTTCGCCTCTAGAAATTCTAGAAAGGAGACCAATAGTGGACTCACGTCGAGTACATAGGCCTTGGTCGTACTGACCCTGGGGGGTTGGGAACCAAGTAAATAAATCCTGCGAGTCTAGTGTTTGTTGTTTATTTTATTTTATTTTATATTCCGCTACGTATTAACTTTGATAGAAAGATAATCGAACGACAAAGTTTTGACGAATAAGTTTGAGTCAATATTCACCCCCCTTTCTATCGACCGACACTGATCCCACAGGTTCCGTCGACTAAACTTCTTTTCAATCAACGAAAAATCGTTTAAATTACCCTCTACTGTGGTAAAAATTAATGTTTTCAGTCGATTGAAAATTTTTTCTATCGACTAAAAAACCAACCAAATCCCACTTGATTGATTGATCCTTTCTGCATTTAAACTATCCATCGACCGATTGATCTTATCAGTCTACTGATCAAATAGTATAAAAGCCCCCTCAACCCCGAACCTTACAACTCACCTCTTCACAATCTCCTCTTCTCAACCCCATTCTTCAAGAAATCAAGTCCTTCAAACACAACAATGCCTCGGTAACAATCCAACTTCCTACTTCGATTCAATTTTTTGCAAAATTATTTATCTTACTTTTCTGCAATTCTAGCGAAAAATCACATAAGACTTCCCAAAAGGAGGCTAGCTCCTTATACCACAGCCAGGACCCTAGGTTCTCATCTGAGGACCTAAATAAATCATTTAGTAAGAAGAAATTCTTGGTCATACCATCACAATATGTCAATGTCCCCTTCTATCAGACCTATTGCCCCGAATCCATTGACATTATGCAGTATTAATCAATAGAAAATTTGGTGTGCTATAAACATTCATATAATCTTATTCTATGTACCAAATTCTATCATCACCTTTGTGAAATCAGCGCATATCATTATAAGACTCGAGTAGCACTAAGGGACATGTTGTTTGACTTTAACACCTTCTCTCGATTCTTATGCATTCGACCCCCTCCAAACTAGATCTTTTTCTATCCAAACCTACCAGATGTCCTTCTTGATCCTTTTAGTCATCTAACCCTAGACCTTATGTATGCTGACTTCTTTGAGGGCTCACATCCAAAGAAGATGTCATCAATCTACATAAATCCAAGGGACAATGCAATGTATAAGTTGGTTGTTTCATGCATTCAACCCATAGGATCATATGACCTAGCCATGTTACGACCTGTTCACCTATTCTTAATGTATGCTCTAAAACATCAGCTAGACGTTGACCTAGGTTACTTGGCTTTTAGATCCATTATCTACTACTCAGGTTACAGTACCTCACTTAAGGTACACATGGTCCACTGTCATATCTTGACAACATTTATAGCCTCACTAGGGATAGGTGTTGGCGTAGGTAACTTGATAGAAATATCTAACTTTGACATGGTAAGCATTAGACAATTGTCCTTGGCTGGGATTAAGGCTACCTCTAAAGGGTTGCTGACAAGCAAGGCCATCCATGCTACATACCCTCAGTCGGAGATGTAGGACACGAAAAAGAATTGTCGAACATAGTACCTCCTGAGGTGATAATGTTAGGATGTATATAGTCTTTCCTTTTCTGTATGAACATCTACATTTTGAAAGAGAATCACAAAATCACAGTTGCATGTTTATATTAGTATGTGCAAAATGTCTAATCCTTTACACTATAGATAACATAGTGTGTGGTGTCACACGGAAGATCATGTTATCAGTTCCTTGTAAAGTATAAGTAGAGGCTCACAACCGAGATGGAGTTGGATAAACCATCGGGATGGTTGTAGTGTAATTTGGTGTTGGTTTGTCTTGACCATAGAATTACACTAGTGTGCTTTTTGTGCATTGAGCAGGACCAACATAGAGGTGATCCAATTTATACTGACTTTATAATTGGATTAGACCTTAATTTATTATGGAGTAAATGCTCTGAATCCCGATATAATAACGGGCATATGTACTTAGTATTTATTTCTTTGATTTACCAATGGGCGAAATTTATTCTGCTAAATCGATAGCTCCGATAAGTTAGAAAATAATATTATTTACATGATATGCAATTGATTATAAATGGAATCCATGTCCTGGTGAGTCAGGATGATGATGCTGCTAGTGACATGAGAGAAGTGTCCTAAGGCAATCGCCTTATGATTGTAATCATTTATTTTTTTAATAAATGAATATTCACTATTTGAGTATACATGATTATTTGATTAAGATCTTAAGCTCATTTACTGAATGCCCGTAATACAATTCACAGCATGAGAGAATTTGTGATGAATTCACAACTAGTGATTATCTCTACATGTGCAATTGTGAAGTATTGAAATTGTCCCTAGTCGATGAATTGATAAATACGGACACTATCAATTCTGTTGAGACTAGCATGGGTTATTCTCTAATCAGCTGATTCTCACTGGCTGGTGACATGGAGATGTCCGGAGATAATCATGAATGCTAGTTAAGGGAACTAGTTCATTGGAGTGATTGGCTGTAAAACCTCATATGGTAGTCTACATATAGATATGTCAGTGATGTTCTTACTGCAGCTTAAGTGCGATGTTCCTTTGACTTGCGGTGTTCAAGTCATCTTGGTCATGGAGACTTATACTTTGACATCTTAAGCAAGCATCTCCAAGGAGGTGTGGACCTAGGATGATTGGGTATAAGCCGAAGTGCCCGAAGATGTTTGAATAGCCTACAAAGGATTCACCACTCCTTGCGAGGAGATGTATACCCGAGGTCTATCGTCGGATTGTTACTCGAAGCCTCTAGCCAGAGCATGACATGTTCAGAGTATGAATCTCTTAAATACATGAGAGTAATTAGAATCCGTAGGACGAGAAAACGTTACTTGGGCTAGGTGTGACGTAGTCAGCCTAGTGGGGACAGACACACATAGACCATGTCCTGAACCAAGAGGGTATAAGATGGTGAAGGGAATGGGGCACGATTCATTATAGCTGCTGAAGGGTTTCAGAATCATTTCTGAGGTCAACCGTTGATCTTTCAATTAATTGGGGATCATGATGTACTACTAGGTGTCACTCATGATCCTTCTATAATTAATTAGTTAATTATGGACGACCAACATAAATTGAAAGCCTATTTGGTCACACGCATAACGAGTAATTCGAAGGATTTAAAACGAGTTGAGAATTGGATTCTCCAATCGAGATAGACTATTTTTGGTAAGTCCAAACAATAGTCAGAACTGAATTTATTTCAGACGCATCGGAAGTATAGAATGGCTATGTCTTTTAAAGACTTAATGGGTGAATTAAATAAGTTTAATTCATTAAGGGATTTGATCCAATTGGGGTTAGATGGGCCGGCCAAGAAGGGGGCCTCCTCTCTTCTTGTCATGGTCGGCCACCACCATAAGAGGATAAGGCTATCTTGGTTTGTTTTTTAAAATAGACCAAATGTTGGTTTATTTTATAAAAGGTTATATAAATTTTATATATATAAATTTTTATAATGAACCAATGGTTGGTTTGTTTTATAAATTTTTATATAATGAACCAATGGTTGGTTTGTTTTATTAATTTTATATAATCATGCCAAAAGAAAGAGAGCTTTGATTATGGATTGATTGAGAAATTATTCCATAATCAAGAAGAAGAAGCTTGATCATGAGAGCCTTGATTATGGATTGATTGAGAAATTATTCCATAATCAAGGAGAGGTTTGCTTGGGTATTAAGAAATCTCTCCCTATATAAAGGACCCAAGGGGTGCCATGGATGGGGATCCATCCAAGAATTGCTTGGGCTCTCTCCTCTTCTTCTCTCCCTCTCTCTTGGCTGGCCATAGGCCTT
>JAGFNQ010007462.1:61700-83233 GCA_024364735.1 Boesenbergia rotunda
GATCAAGAAATTTGTCTCAGAACTTGGTGTGGTTCCAACTATTGATGAAGCAATACCGGTTTACTGCGACAATAATGGAGCTATTGCACAAGCGAAGGAACCAAGGTCTCATCAGCGATCCAAACATGTGCTTCACCGCTATCATCTGATCAGAGAGATTATAAGTAGGAATGATATACAAATTGAGAAAATTCACACTGAAAGGAATTTAGCAGATCCTTTAACTAAGGCCTTGCCTCAAAGTAAGTTTGAGGGTCATGTTAGAGCCTGTGGTATTGGGTACCGTAGCGATTGGCATTAGACCAAGTGGGTGTTTGTTAGTAATATGAGAGAAGTGTCCTAAGGCAATCGCCTTATGATTGTAATCATTTATTCTAATAAATGAATATTCACTATTTGAGTATACATGTTTGTGTATTTGATTGAGATCTTAAACTCATTTATTGAATGCCCGCAATACAATTCACAGCATGTGAGAATTTGTGATGAATTCACAACTAGTGATTATCTCTACATGTGCAATTGTGAAGTATTGAAATTGTCCCTAGTCGATGAATTGATAAATACGGGGACTATCAATTCTGTTGAGACTAGCATGAGTTATTCTCTAATCAGCTGATTCTCACTGGCAAGTGACATTGAGATGTCCGGAGATAAACATGAATGCTAGTTAAGGGAACTAGTTAATTGGAGTGATTGACTGTAAAACTTCATATGGTAGTCTACATATAGATATGTCAGTGAAGTTCTTACTGCAGCTTAAGTGCGATGTTCCTTTGACTTGCAGTGTTCAAGTCATCTTGGTCATGGAGACTTATACTTTGACATCTTAAGCAAGCATCTCCAAGGAGGTGTGGACCCAGGATGATTGGGTATAAGCCGAAGTGCCCGAAGTGTAGGGTTTTTCGGGCCGCGAAAACCGCTTTTCCGCGTCGCGGAAACTCCGAAAGTCCCAATAGAAAGGATCCGAGCGAAGAAAACCATTTCAAAAATTTACGAGTGCTCGTTTACATGCTTCAAAACCGATCTACAACCTAGATCTATTAGAGAAGAGAAAAAACTACCTTCGATGCGTGCCCCGCAATTCTCGCTCGCTCCTCGGTTGGTGTCGGATCTCAAGGATGCAAAGTGGCAACCCTCTAGAAGTATCCACACAAGCAAGAGAGTGGAGAGGAGAGCCCAAAAGTGTGCTAGCACTTGCTTGGGGTCTCGGCCACAAGAGAGGAGAGGGAAAGCAAAAACCAAAAACTAAGTTGGGAGAAAAATCAATCACCCACAAAAACCTCATCTTGTGTGTATAAGTGGCCGGCCACCATCTTAGGTAACCCCTCATTTGAATTCAAAATTCAAATGGGGAGGTTACTTAGCTTTGATGATGATGCCAAGTCATCACTTGGTCAAGTCAAGGTGATGTGGCTTGAGTCAAGTCAAACTTGCCTCTTATGGACTTTCCATATTTAGCCAAAGTCAAACTTTGACTTCATTATTCTCCCATGATTAGATTCATCCAACACTTGGATCAAACTCGAGTCCAACTCAAGTTGTCTAATTTGAGTCAAGTCAAACTTGCCTTTTATGGACTTTCCATATTTAGCCAAAGTCAAACTTTGACTTCATTATTCTCCCATGATTAGATTCATCCAACACTTGGATCAAACTCGAGTCCAACTCAAGTTGTCTAATTTGAGTCAAGTCAAACTTGCCTTTTATGGACTTTCCATATTTAGCCAAAGTCAAACTTTGACTTCATTACTCTCGGTCCATCATATGGACTTATTCTCCATCTATTGCTCTATGTGTGTGACCCTATAGGTTCTTGTAACGTTGGCAATGCCCTTAAACCTATTTAAGGACATAAGCAATGAGAGGTATCTAGCAACACATTATTGCTACCCAAGTTACAAGAATGTCGAGATCCGACATCACCATTGTGACTAATAATTGTGACCATCACAATATGTGACAACGTCCTTCTATCCTCGATATCTAGATTGATCTTTCATGAGGCATAGACCGTGTCATCATCCTCAAATCAATCTATGTGTCTTGAACTCCAAGTAGACTCACTATAATCAAATAAGCTGAATATCTCATATTGCCTTATTTGGGCATGGCCATGCACTTAGTGATCTCACTCTATCAAGACTATGATATCTCTCCCGTCATATAGGAGGGATAGATCCCATCTACATCACTCACATCCCTCCGCATAATTTGTTACATACCCAGTAATCGCCTTTATAGTCCACCCAGTTACGGGTGACGTTTGACGAAACCAAAGTACATAACTCCTTATGTAGGGAACTATGGTGACTTCAGGTCTAAGGACTAATAGTCATACTAATAGTCACATGAGAAAGTATATGACACTCATATAACGATCCATGATACTTTCTCATGGCGGGCCATTCAGTATACATTCTCTAATGTATACCCATGTGTCAACTTGATATCTCATATCCATGACTTGTGAGATCAAGTCATCATGTTGATCTACATGCTAGTCTCTATGCATTAACATTGTCCTTGAATGTTAATACTTGACTAGGAATAATTAAGAGTAGTGTTCTCTATATCATCTCACTATCGATTCAACTAATCGATTGATATAGATAAGAACCTTCTACTCAAGGACGTTATTATACTAATTTATTTGGCACCAATACACATAAGTACAATAACCATAAGAAATGCCTTTATATATAAGAAATATATATACAAGAATATGATACAATGAGTCCAAAAATTAATCATCATATGATTGGCTCTAGGGCTCTCACTAACACGAAGATGTTTGAACAGCCTATAAACGATTCATCACTCCTTGCGAGGAGATGTATACCCGAGGCCTATCATCGGATTGTTACTCAAAGCCTCTGGCCAGAGCATGACATGTTCAGAGTATGAATCTCTTAAATACATGAGAGTAATTTGAATCCGTAGGACGAGAAAACGTTACTTGGGCTAGGTGTGACGTAGTCAGCCTAGTGGGGACTGACACACATAGACCATGTCCTGATCCAAGTGGGTATAAGATGGTGAAGGGAATGGGGCATGATTCATTATAGCTGCTGAAGAGTTTTAGAATTGTTTCTGAGGTCAACTGTTGATCTTTCGATTAATTGGGGATCATGATGTACTACTAGGTGCCACTCATGATCGTTCTATAACTAATTGATTAATTATAGACGACCAACATAAATCGAAAGCCTATTTAGTCACACGCACTACGAGTAATCCGAGGGATTTAAAACGAGTTGAAAATTAGATTTTCCAATCAAGAGAGATTAAGTTTGGTTGAGCCAAACGATAAGTCGAATCTGAATTTTTCAGAGACGCATCGGAAGCGTAAAATGGCTACGTCTTTTGAAGACTTAATAGATGAATTAAATAAGTTTAATTCATTGGGGCTTAGCTTGGATGGGCCGGCCAAAGAGGGCCTCCATCCTCTTTGCTTGGCCGGCCACAACAAAGGGAGAGAACCAAGTGTTTGGTTCAATTTATAAAATAAACCAAGTGTGGTTTGTTTTATAAAATTATGAATGATATAAATTTGTTTTATAATAAACCAAGGTTTGGTTTATTTCTTCATGGAAATTAAAATGAACCATGGATTGGTTTATTTTATAAAATTAATCATGGATTGATTTACCATGATAAGGAAATTTATTCCATAAGAGAAAAGAGACTTGATTGATTTGTATCATGAATTAAAATATGATTTTAACCATGATATAAAATCAAACTTGGCATGATGGAATAAGTTATTCCATATTTGAGAGGCTTAATGGTTGAGAGGCCACTATATAAAGGACCCAAGGCAAGGCTTGGAAGATAATCGAAGTGATAAAGCCATAGGCTCTCTCCCTCTCTTTCTGTCCTTCTCTTCTCCCCTTCTTGTCGTGCGCCAACTAGCCCCAAGAAGGAGCACCGGCCGGCCATCCTTTTGTGGTTAGTCTTCCGACTTCTCTCTTGGTTTTTCTCGTCGTGTTCTCGGAGAATCTACTAGTTCTCGAGAACACGAAACTCGTGGCTTTGCGAAGTCATCCCGAAGATACTCGGCGTGGACGCGAATAGAGGCGGAGCTTCCAAGGGGCGCTTACGGTTGGATCTCGTCCCTTCCTTCGAGTTACGCGAGGTAATATGTAAATTAGTTTATGTTTCTGCAAAATTTCAAATATATGATCATGTCTACACAAGATAAAATTGCATGCTTAGATGTGTGGTTAAATGATTTAGAGAAATTATTTATGCTAAACCTTCCGCTGCACGTAATTAATTTTAAAATTATGAACCCGCATCCATGTCAACATGCACCCGGTCCCAACAAATTTTCCATAACTAATCATGTCGATGACCATTTTTCCCTAACCATGGATTCGGAGCACCCATCATCAACAACCCATGTTGCTAGAATGCTCCCCCTCAATCAATGCTATACAATTCTAAAGATAGAAGTTTTAGGTACCCAAATTTTGGGACCTAATGCATCAACAATCAAAGACTTAGGCACCCATGCCTTAGTCAATTTCTTTCTAGCTTTTTGAACCCTAGAATCATTTGATGATCTAAAATGAGTTCTTGACATTAATGATACAATGGTTGGTTCCTTAGGTCGGTAACCCATACCGACCTTGTTGTAAACCGCCCTTTGGGAATTTAAGATCATATCTAGGGGTTTGTAGCTTGTTGAAAACTTCTCAAGAATATTCTTGAGATTTTCAATTTTGCTCCTTAGGGTCTTGTTTTCATTTTCAAGGGATTCATCATGCAAATCATTAATTACCTCATCCTTAGAGGTTTTCAACTTTTCTACTTCTAATCTTAACAATTTAACCTTATTCTTTGATTTCTTCAACAACTTAGTTAAGCATGCTATTGTCCTATAGTATTTATCTAATTTCGGAGAGATTACCTCTTCATCATCCGAAGATGATGAAGGTGCGGTTGAGGAGCTTCTTGATTCGTTGTCTCTCTCCTTGGATGACTCTTCTAAGGCCACTAGAGCCACATGACAGTAGGTCCTCTCCTCCATTTTCTTCTTTTTGTCTCCTGCCACTAAAGCCAACCCTTTCTCCTTTGGGCTTTGGTTAGAGATCTCATGTAGTTCCATTTCACAAAATATATCTTCTAACTTAACAAAAGAAAAATCCTTGGAAACCTTGTAGGCATCCACCATGGATGACCACAAAGTATTCCTAGGGAAGGCTTTGAGAACGTACCTTATAAGATCTCGGCTTTCCACCTTTTCATTGATGAAATGCAAGTCGTTGACAATTTCCTTAAACCAACCATGAAGCATACTCACCGTTTCATTTTCCTCCATTGTCAAGTTCTGGAGTTGGCTGAGAAGGAGGTCCTTCTTCGCTGTCCGGGTTTCATGAGTTCCTTCATGGAGCTCAATGAGTTTGTTCCATAGGTCTTTGGCAGAGGTGAAGTGGCTAACCTTGATTAGCTGCTCTTTGTTCATCCCACATTGCAAGGTAACAACAGCTTTGGCATTGGCTTCGCCCCTTTTGATTTGCTCAGCCGACCACATGGAGAAGTCAAGATCTTTTCCCTCAATATCCTTTGGAGGAGAGAAACGCTCCTTCACTGAGAACCACAGGCTCATGTTTGTCTTCAAATAAAACTCCATCCTTGACCTCCAATATGGAAAATCAGTGCCGTCGAGGAATGAAGGTCGGCTGGTGCCAAACCCTTCTCTTCCCATGGCCATCTTTGTTAGCTCTCGGATGATAAGCCGCTTGAACGGAGCCCCAAGCTCAGATACCACTTGTTGGACCTTGGATGACTAGAGAGGGGGGGGGGTTAATGTAGCCAGACACAAATTCTTTTCGCTTTTAGGGTTTCTGCACTTCAAGGGTTAGTAGCACAGCGGAAGCAAAAACAAAATAGAGTATAAATGCAGAAATGAAAAGCAAACTATGAACGCTAACAAGGATCATTAACAAGGTTTGGGGATAACTTGCCCCTACTCCTTGGCGTGCCCTTAAGGTGGCCGATCCCTTGATCATCGGCAGATCAAGCCCCGGAAAATTCGGATAGAATGGAACCTCCTTCTCAGTGGAGTAACCTCTCCACAGCGTTTCAATAGGAATGAAGTATTAAGCACAATGAAACACGAGAAGAAATCTTACAAAGCACTTAGGACAGAAAGAACACAAGCGAACTCCTCACCGAGCTCCACTCAGCACAGATCTCACGCAAGAACTCCCTCTTCGTGTCTTCTTGCTGATGGACTTGCCAAGCTCCTTGTTTCTTCTTCCAAGCGCTCAAGTATGCAATCTCTCTACAGGTTGCTTCAAGGATCAGAATATGTGTAGTATCAACCAAACTTCTCAGTTGTAGATGAAGCAAGAAGATGTCGCAAGAATTCTCTTTTCAGAAGTCTCCTCTTCTTCTTCTTCTTCTTCACCTAGCTCTTAACCGACGTTGCCACAGATGCTCTTCTGCAGCTCCCAGCTGCTCATCTGAGACCACCCAGCTTGTAACGCCCGCTTTTTTTTTTTTTTCATAAAGCGGCGTTACATTAACATCCTTAGGGCATGTAGACATCATAGGACAGCGGAATAACTTTAACTTATACATGCCCTACTAACATTCTTAACATAATGACATGGAACTCGGCATATTGACTTCATACTTAAACATCATATCATGTCATACTTAACATCACATCATAGAGTTCCATAAGTCATTATTCACGCATTCAAGCATATAAGTGACCAAAGTAAGGTTCTAACATAAACGGTCACATATGGTTTCCTGGGCCAAGTCACTACCACACACATGCGTTCTTGCCCTCCTGCTGCTTCCATCATTATCCCCTTGAATGATCTGCGGTATAAGGAAATAAGACTATAAGCACACAAGCTTAGTAAGACTCTTTCCTACTCATAAAATCCATTCATTATCTCATAATGAGCACATGAATCATTAACATACTTGGTGCTCTACTTAGAACATAACATCTTGAATCACTTATCAAATACATAGCATGGCATGAACATAAACATAAGTGAACATTCTTAAGCATGGCATAATACATGGCATAAACATAAACATAGTAAACATTCTTAAGCATGGCATGATACATGGCATATACATAAACATAGTAAACATTCTAAGCATGGCATGATACATGGCATAAACATAAACATAGTAAACATTCTTAAGCATGGCATGATACATGGCATAAACATAAACACAGTAAACATTCTAAGCATTCTTGACATGGCATACTACATGGTATAAACATGTCTATAAGGTGTAAACCAACTTGTATGGCCTAAACATAGACATACTTCCTATCATAGCATGTGAACATCTTCTTAACATAATCATGACATAGATCATTTAATCTCATGCATCTTTCTTAACATGAAGCGTAAGCATAAAATCTTATTAGCATAGCATAATACATAACATGAATGAATGCATGAGTGGAATGCATATACATAAGGATGCTTAACTTTTAAAACATACTTTTAAATACTTAAACATAATCATCATATCATTGGGCCCTGGCTTGTACCCCATACATACATCATAAGCGCGCATCCCTAAGTAAATACGAGGTAGCTAGCCTCGACCTACTAGGGTAAGGACAGCATAGTCGGTAGTCCCCGAACCGAGGCGTTCTTAAGGTGCCCATCCCTGTTGCATAGCTTCGGTAGTGCCAGAACCGTGGACAGCATAGTCGGTAGTCCAGAACCGGGGCGTTCTTAAGGTGCCCATCCCTTGGACCCATACTTCAGTCCGGTACAAGCCCATTCATAAAGTAAAATACTTTACATGCTTCATCATTCATAAGACATTCATGGCATCTTTAACATAGCATAACTTGTTACAGCTCGGCCCGTCTACCGGCCCATTTACCGGTCCTCACGACCGTCGTACCATCAACCATCGACCGTGCCGTTTAGCATATTTATGCCTTAAAGACATAAGCATCATCTTTCATTCATAACATGGCATGCATCTTCTTTCGTAAAAACATGGCATGCATCATCATTCATAAAACATGGCATGCATCATCCTTCGTAAAACATGACATACATCATTCTTATCATGAACATAAACATAACATACTTATCATGGCATCATTCTTATCATGAACATGAACCTAACATACTTATCGTGGCATCATTCTTATCTTGAACATAAACCTAACATACTTATCATGGCATCATTCATATCATGAGCATACACAATAACATAGCATGGTTCTTAACATAACATGAGCATATAAGATAGCATGGTTCTCTACATAACATAAGCATACATAGGTAGGACTTCCATAAACATGCTACCTACCATCCAAGTGCATGGCATAAAACATAAGACATTCATAAATAACCCTATTAAGCATGACATCCAAATCATAACCATACAAACATAAAACATGGTGCTTGAGGTTAGGGTTATAGGTAACATGATTTCTACCACATGCTTGAACCTACATATATGTATATACACTTCATGGTAAACATAAACCATCATTCTTTGAACCCTAACTCCACCCCAAACCCTAGATACATGGCTGGGCGGAACCCTATAGGGAGGAGTTTCATTAATTCCATAAACATGTAAGATAGCATAAGGTAAAGGAACAACCATACATCATCTATGAGTCCATAGGACGCCATTGGGGCTCATGATTAGGGTTAACCCTAACCTTTAGGTCCCCTTCCTAGGGTTGGCCGAAACCTAATAAGACATGGGTGCATGGAAAAATTCCATTAACATCCCCAATCAACCATTAAACATTCACCATACCATACCATAGGGTCATTAGGGCCCTTACTTGAGGTAAGCCCCTAACCCTTGGCCCTAGGCTCTTCTTGGCCGAACCCCATAAGGTCACAAAACCTTGTAAAAATTTCACATAAATCCCTTCCTCCTCCCTTTGTACCATAAGGGTACACAAGATACATGAGTGAAGGGTTAAATCCAACTCTAGCCATGAAAATCCCTATAATGGTACCCCACCCTAAGGGGGTCTTAGGGTGCTCCAAAAATTCCCATAAATTATATTTATTCCCTAAACATCATGAGAACACCTTAGAAGGCATAATCAAGATTTTTAACATCATCATGGACCCCAAAACCTTGGTGGCCGAAAGTCATAAGGGTCTAAACATGCTTTTTCTCAACATCAAAACCCAACATCAAACCTTATATTATGCTAAAAATCATGAAAATCATAAGGAACTATTATACCACAGGTGAGGGAGTCTTACCTTGGTTGATCTTGATTATAAACCTTAGATTTGAGAGAAGGATGGAAGTCTTGTTGCCTCTTGACCACCCTTAGCCCTTGTACTCTTGTGAAAACCTTAGATCTTGGAGATGAAGCCTTGGTGGAACTTTTTCCAAGGGAGAATCCCCTCATGGGGTTTCGGCTAGGATGAAGAAGGTGGAAGAAAGAAACTCCCATTCCCCCTCTTTATAACACATTAAGGAGGGTAAGTGAAGAGTCATGGTGTCTCTTCATCTTCCCTTAAGCCTTAACCAAACTCCATTTCATTCCCTCATAACATTCCCTTACTAGGTGAGTTGGTTAGAGCATGCATGGTTGTAAAAGAGGTCCAAAGTTCAATCCTTGGTCTATGCACCTTATTTTTATTTTATTTTTCCTTTTAATTTCTATTATTTTCACCAAAATTCCGAAAATCCTCTAAAAATTCCCCCATAATTATGTTAATATTTCTCATTAAAATCCCTTTATATTTCTATAAATTTTTACCTAAAATTCACCAATAATCATGGTACTAGAAAGCCCATATAAGGCCCATTAGTGCCTATTTTCCAATTTAAATAGGGAACCATGTTAAAACTCATCCATAATCATACTAATATTCCTAATTAAAATCTATTTATATTTATATTAAATTCTACCTAAAATCCACTAATAATCATGGTACTAGAAAAGCCCATATAAGGCCCATTAGGACTTTGTTTCTCAATTTACATGAGAAAAATCATGGATTTCTAGGCTAAGGTTCGTACTAATATCTCTAGGTCCCTCGGAAAATTATCTAGACATGATTAATATTTTGAAGAAAATATTGAGAGAATTTTCCGGGTCGTTACACAGCTACTCTGACCTCTCCTGGACTCCCTGAGCTCTCCTCTACCGAGCACCAGTCGAGCCCCAGGTCAGCTTCCAGCAGCGCCAGTGTCGGTTGCAACCTGAGATGGAAAACTGCCTAACCTGAAGTAGCAAAAGCCTCAGTTTGACTCTCCTTGAGTAAACCTGATCCACCTACACACTTAGCAGCTCATTAGCTCAGCAGATAAATAGAGAATCAACAATCAGAAGTTAAGAGCAGAGATCAGTAGCGAATCAGCAGAAATCAGAACTCTAACAGCGTTTTTGAATTAAAGCTGCCAGCTACTGATCGGTCACAGGACCGATCAGAGTGACTCCTGATCAGTCCCCAGACCGATCAGGATGGGCTCAGACCGATGAGGCTAGAGCCTAATCGGTGCCCAGTGAGAAACCCGAAATCGCGACTTCTCCGGGATTGATCACCAGACCGATCCCAAGTCGTGGATCGGTCACTAGACCGATCCACCCCATTGCAGGGGCTTTCCCAGCTTCGCAGGCCAAACCTCCTGATTAGTCCCCAGACCGATCAGGGTGTGGCCTGATCGGACTGGTGACCGATCAGGCCACTCTCTGACCGATCAGGCTCCAGCCTGATCGGTTGTAGTGAGAAGCTCGCGATCCCTGAGATTCCTGGATCGTTCACCAGAACGATCTGAATAGTATCCCTGATCGGTCACCAGACCGATCAGGAGCCGAACAGTAAGGTTTCCAAGCTCACTGTATACTCCCTGATCTGTCACCAGACCGATTAGGAGCCGAGCAGTAAGGTTTCCAAATTCACTGTATGCTCCCTGATCGGTCACCAGACCGATCAGACATAGCTAGATCGGTCACCAGACCGATCCACGAGGGAACTCCGTGCCAACTTCCCTGATCGGTCACCAGACTGATCCAGGCAAGGCGAAATCCACTCTAAGTCAAGAGAATGTGTCTCCAGCCTTCTCTGACTCGTGCTTAGTCCCCCGGACCAAGACTCCATGCCCAGTTTCACTCACCGAGACTTCAACCTAGCTCTCCAAGCTTGGACCTGGCCCTCCAAGCCAGGGTTTCATCAACCTAGCCCTCCAAGCTAGGACCTGGCCCTCCAAGCCAGGGTTTCATCAACCTAGCCCTCCAAGCTAGGACCTGGCCCTCCAAGCTAGGGTTTCATCTACCTAACCCTCCAAGCTAGGACCTGGCCCTCCAAGCCAGGGTTTCATCCACCTAGCCCTCCAAGCTAGGACTTTTCCACACCTAACCCTCCAAGTTAGGACTTTTCACACCTAGCCTTCCAAGCTAGGACTTTTCACACCTAGCCCTCCAAGCTAGGACTTTTCACACCTAGCCCTCCAAGCTAGGACTTTTTCACTCCTAACCCTCCAAGTTAGGACTTTTCCCATGCCAGTGTGCGATCTCCCGATCCACCTGGACTTAATTTGAATTCAACCAAACTTGAATCAAACTTAAATCGTTGTCAACACTAAAACAATAATCGGGCCAGACTGCATCAACAATTTTGAGGATGAGGAGGAAAATGATCTTTCTGAGATCAAGGCTATAGTTAATAAAATTCATAAAAAGTTAATCAAATCAAAATTGTTAGAAAAACTTGAAAAATTAGACAAAATTGAAATAGTAAATGAATCAGAAATTTTCAAAATAATGAAAATGATGAAATTAAACTCACAATTATTAATTAATCATTTTATCCTTAATTATTTCAACCTTAATTAATCCTTAATTATTTCAACCTCAATTAATTAATTCTTAATCAATTTAAATCTTGATTAATTCAAATTCAATCTTAATTAACCAAATTAATCCTTAATTTAATTAATTTTAATTAATCCTTAATTAATTTAACTTTAATTATCTCTTAATTAAATTCACAAATTAATCCTTAATTAATTTAAGTTTAATTTTTTTATTTTTTATTTTAACTCTAAATAACTTAAACTTAAATCTTAAAAACTTTAATTAGATTTTAATTAATTTTTAACCTTAATTAATTAATCCTTAATTTTTATTCTTAATTTAATTAATTCAATTCCAATTAATTCTTAAATAAACTCGAACTAAATAAAAAATTACCCAAACCGCAACAATTAATTTAATAAAACTAAATATGTCAAAGTGGGTTGACATATTCGCGGCTTCACACGATATGTATCAAATCAGGAATTTGATACATCATTAGAAACTTAAGTTAAATAATTTAACTTGTTTGACTCATGCATAACTGCCATGCCATGCCATGCATATGCAATTTTCTTAAAATATATGTCTTGTCATTCACGTTTAATTTTATGCATGACTTAGAACTGTTATAGGAAAAAGAATGGTTGAAACTTGACCAACCTTGTATTAGGTGAAGGTGAGATGATAGTATGTTAGGGAAGCCCTTCTAATAAGGTCAAGTAAGGTAAGGCGTACCCTACTTGGTCTGCTTAGTCTGGTGGAACTAGCCGAAGCTACCGATCCAAAACCTAAGCTAGTTAGACCAAAATTTTTCAAGAAGTAATTTGAAAATGAATTTTCGATAAAAGGCTTTGTCAAGGAAAGGGTTGTTGTTCCAATAAGGCTATGGCTAAAGAAGGCCTCTGTGCTTCGCCAAGACCTGGAAGCCGATTACCGAAAATCAAATTCACTTTACTATTTGATAAATTTGAATCTAACACAAGTTTCAACTAAATCTTAGATTTAATAATAAATTAAGAAAAATGACTCAAGCATCTCACAAAACACCCATAAGGCAACCATGCTTGATTGTAATGCGACATCTAAAATGGGTGAGATGTTAAGGACTAATAAATTGAAAAATATTTTTTAAAATTGTTTTCCAAAATTCTTAGAATATTTTTCTAAAAATCTATTTTCAAAATAGTGCCTTAACATAATAATGTTTTTATGGATTTCATGCTTGTCTGAGTGCTTATATATTGTACACTTTCAAAATTATATCTTTTTGAAAATTATTTGACCTACACAATTAGACACAAGCCTCTTAGGTCAACACTAAAGTCCCCTAAGGCACTTAGATAGAGTCAAACAGTACAGGGGGAGTGTTTTATTCTTTTAAATTTTTTTTCCTTTCAAAAACTGTGCTTTAAAAATCACTATCATGTAAAAATGTTTTTCGAAAACTGTGTTTTATAAAAATCACTATCACTTATATTTTCCAAAAACTATGCTATCATTTCAAAATATGTCTTTCAAATACCTATTTTTTTTTCAAAATGCACTCTAAAATTGTGCTTATTTCCCTTTTGATCTTGATAAACCCTAAAGACACAGAGGAAAGTCTACTTCATGATCTACAAGAACTCCTAGGATGTGTCAAATTTAGGAGGAGTCTAAATCAAAAGAAATTATTTCTAGCAATTATCCTTTTTGAAATTATTAGATAATTCTTTTGGTCTGAACCAAATCCTAAAGACTCAGAGGAATAGTACTTATAATCAACAAGCTTCCTAAGACTGGGACATATTTAGGGGGAGGTCAAATTAAAAAAATTATTGAATATTTCAAAATAATATGTATTCATACACTGATTTTCAAAAAGTACTTATATCTTTCAAAAATGCTTTTCAAAGAACTTATATTTTTCAAAGAACTTATATTTTTCAAGTTCATTTGAAAGATACTTAAAAGTATTTTTCAAGGTACTTATGTTTTTCAAAGTACTTATTGTTTCAAAAATAATGCATAATATGTTTCAAAAAGTACTTGCACTTTTCAAAAGCTCAAATATTTTTCAAAAGTACTTGAAAAATATTCAAAATATTTTTCAAAATGGTTTCAAAAAGGCACCAATGTTCACTAAGTACAAATATTTTTAAGAGTGCAGATATTTTTCAAAATACTAACATTTTTTAAGTATTCTTCGAAATGCACTATTTGTCAAGTGAAAATATTTTTATAAGTGCAATTTGTTTTGAAAAATCTCTTCTAAATGAAAGTTTGTCTATGCCAATAGTTTTCTAAGTGCATGAATTTTCGAAGTTCAAAATATTTTCCTACAAGTACACAATATTTTTCAAAAGTGCACAATACCTATCCAAGTAAAATCATTTTTGGGTGCAATTTAAGTACTTAGCTTTATACTATGTTTTCAAAAATTTATACTAAGTGTTTTCAAAAGAACAAAATGCCAAAATAAAATGTTTTCATTGTTAGTGCAAGTATTTTTGGTGATTTTTGATGTATGACAAAGGGGGAGAGTAAGCTTAAGTTAGAGATGAAGAATTTTTTTTCCAAAGGATCAAATGAAATCAAAAGGTTTTTTCAAAAAGGAAGGAAGTGAGTGATAATTACCATTTTGTTAATCAATTCAGGCTCTCAAATCCATGTTTTGATCTCTTTTTACATGCTTAATCTTGTATTTACACTAGGTTCCATGATGTATTGCTATTTTAGCTTTGGATGCAAATCTTTTTATATTTGAAATGTTTTGGCATTAAATTTGAATCTAATTTTGTAGGCTTTGAATGATCATGGACCTAGATCAGATTGGATCAAACTTGAGTTAGGACTTGGCTTCAATCAAGAGGATCAAGAGATGGATAAATGTGGGTCGTCCGATCAAGAAATGGGAGATCTGAGCCATCTGTCATTTTCTGATCAATCCGAGATGAAGATAGGGTAAATCAAGACCATAGATCAAGATCTGATGTTTTGGTCCAAATCAGAAGTCATCCAGCCGTTGGATTAAGCTCAAGAGGAGTCTAAGCCATTCATTCAAAAGAAAGGGTAATCTAAGCCATCCATTGCAGATCTGATCGATCCAAGCTGAGGAGAAGTAGATCCTGACCATTGATGGAGAACTAGAAGGTTTAGATTCAATCCGAGTTGATCTGACCGTTGGATGAGGCGAGGATGATCACAACCGTTCAGTTTTAATGGGAATTAGTTAAAATCAGAAACTCCTCTCCGCAACAGGGGTCGTCGCATGTTCTTCCAGTTCTTCAGTTGTTCATCATTTTCTTCTCAGTTTTCTTCTCCGATCACGCGCGACCAACATTAGATTCGTTTCTTTTCAAGTTTTCAAGTCATTGAGTTCGATTTCCGATTGAGTTTGCAACCAAATTCTTCTCTGAAAGGGGATCGGGTGAGGGTTTTGCCCGGAGTTCTATCCACTGATCGATTCCGTTGATCGCTGCTGTCTTCATCGAGTGGAGCAATCAAAGCATTTGGAGGGGTTCTCTGAAGGGTTCTGAGAGTGTCTGAGCGAGATCTCCACTCAATGTATCAAGAAGGAGGAGATCGTGGGTGATTTCAGCTACTGATCGATCTTTGTGATCTGACAGAGACACTTCTGATCAATCTCCAATTCGATCAACAGAGGTCCTGATCGGTCGGCTAACCGATCAGGAAGATCAATTCGCACCAGTACATTGCAAACTGAACAAGGGAGTTGTTCTTCGCTGGTTTTTGAGCTAGAGGGTTTCTAGCTCAGCTTTTGTGTGACGACAAAGGGAAATCTTGGCAAGGGACTGGTTTGATGTTCAATTTAGGATAATTTTGGTTCTAAACACTTATTTCTTCAAGTTGCTTTAGTTTGTTTCCAACTACACTTCGAGTCAAGTTTCTTAAGCATTGTTTTGCTTTAGCATTCACATTTCTGCAATTAGTTCCCTGCATTCAAGTTTAGTTCTTAAGTTTCAATTCCATAGTTTTAAATTTAATTGCTCAGTTGTCAAATAGGTTAAATATAGTTTTTGCATTTTCCTAATTCATTTCTACTTTAGCTGAGTTCAATCTGTTTCAAACTGGTATTTCATTCATATTCGCAAAAACCCCCATCTTACGCGAAAACCCAAAACATTAAACGACGAATTCAAGCTTGAACTAAGCATACTTAACTAGTCCTTGGAAAAATACGACTTGAGGCCCCTATACTACACTTAGATTTGTGAGCTAAGGGTTTTCAACTTATAAATTCAAATTTGAGGCTCATCGTGACACTCGTTGTGGGCTATCATCAGTGAGCTTAAGTTAGAAACTTTTACTCCCAAAGGATAGAGAGCTTTCCCAAAGAATCAAAATTTATTTTCAAAACTTAGAATTTTTTTTCTCAAGGATCATAATTTAGCCCTTTCATCTAATCTAACTTAAAATATTGTCAAACATCAAAAAGGGGGAGATTGTTGGTGCAAAATGCATCAGTGATGTCCTCCTCTAAGTGTTTCAATGTTTGACAATATGGTTAAGTCAGTGATACATTGAACAAGGGAAGGGTAGTCAAGAAAACTAGACCAAAGTGAACCAAAGTCCTAGTTAACCTTGGCACTAAGTCTTGATCATGGATTGGGCACTATGCCCTTACCAAGGGTTGGGCACGAAGACCTGGTTCGAGGAATTGGGAACTAAGTCCTGGACGAGGGTTGGGCACCGAAGACCTGGTTCGAGGAATTGGGCACGAAGTCCTGGCCGAGGGTTGGACACCTAAGTCCTGGACCTAGGGTTTGGGCACAAAGTCTTGGTCCGAGGGATTGAGCAACTTAGCTGAGCGATGACTAAGGATAGAAGTAGAGACGGGTTAAGGGTCGGACGTCTTGAGATCCGAGAGTATCGAAGGCTAAGAAAAAGTAAACAAAAGTCCACCCGAATGGACTGGGTGGCAACTGTCTCCTGAAAGGAGTAGGTTGAAGGCGCATTCCCGGGGGTGGGAACTTAGGCGTCGGTTCGACCTAGGGTTTCGCGAAAATCCGAAGTCAGAACCTTGTTCTTAAGGTTAAGATTATCTGCATGTTTACCTTGTATTTATGTATCATGCAGGTACCTATAATGGAAGACAAAGCAGGCAAACAAACACACAACGCGGCTGGAAACTAAGCTGCTAGGCGCCCCCATCAACTAGGGTGCCTCAATGAATGGAGGGCCTTATTGAACCAAGCTACTCATTCATTCAAGCGCCCCATATGTCACTGGCACCCTGGTTGAAAGCTGTATCTGCTGCTGCAAGTTCGAAGCGGAGATAAGCTTTGACCAAGCTCTTTGAGGCGCCTTGTATGTCCAGGGCGCCCTGGTCAAGAGCCTTATCGGCTGTGGCGAGTTCGGCGCAGAGATAAGCTTTAACCAAGCCCTTTGAGGTGCCCCCTTCAACACAGGCGCTCTAGGCAAGACTATAAAAGGGGCTTCGACCCCTCAACTCGAGATACAACCTTCCGAAACCATTCTAAGCTTCCCAAGTGACGACAAAGTGCTGACGACGAAGCTCTACGACCAAGAGGCTCTAGGAGGAAGTGTGTGGCACTTCGGAGGTCCAGATCGGCCGAGTTTCAATTCTGTTTGTTCGGTTTGAGTTTACATTATGCAGTTCAATTTATCTATCTTTTTGTTTGTAACTCTTGCACTGTAAGATGGGGTTCTCCGCCTCATAAATGTCTGGAAAGTAGACCATTAGTGGACGGGCGTTCCCATGATTAGGCCTTGGATGTACTGACCCTGAGGGGTTGGGAACCAAGTAAATCTCGTGTGCATTCTGAGTTGTGTCGTCCTTTATTTTTCTATTTTCCGCTGTGCTACTAACTTTGTGTCCAGAACGAACTGAAAAGTTTTATGAAATTTGTGAAAGATTTACGGTCGATATTCACCCTCCCTCTATCGACGACACCGGTCCAATAGTTAGGATGTATACTATAAGTCTTGCTTTTGTGTGAACATTTATTTTGGAATAAGAATCACAGTGGTCATGTATTTGCATTTTATATTTATTATATGTGTGCAATTGTCCTTTACTTCACATTGTAGATAACATGGTATGTGGTGCCACATAGAAGATCATATTATCAGTTCCTTATAAAGTATAAGTAGTGGCTCACAACCAAGATGGATTTGGACAAACCATTAGAATATTTGTAATGTAATTTGGTATTAGTCTATCTTGACTATAAAATTACACTAGTGCACTTTGTGTGTATTGAGCAGGACCGTCTTGAGGTTGTTCGATTTATACTGTCTATATAATCGAACAAGACCTCTGTTATTATGGATGTAAATGCTCTTAATCCCGATATAATAACGGGCACATGCACATAATATTTATTTTTTTAATTTACCAATGAGTGAGATTTATTCGTTAAATCAATAGGCCCGGTGAATTGGTAAATAATATTATTTATATAGTGTGCCGTTGATTATAGAAGGAAACCATGTCCTAAATTATTTAGGATGATGATGTCCCCTTGAGGAGCTCATAAGGATTATTATGTAAACCCTGCAGCTGGACTTGATCCGACATGATAATGAAGTTGAGTGGTACTACTCTTGAAATTAGATGTTAATTAATTAAATTATCAATAATTAAATTAATTAACGGACATACAATATCTTAAACACGGGGAGATGATGTACACATGATAAGAAGGAGTTCATATTTAATTATGGGGTTGGTGCGGTAGTTCAATGATAACCCATTAGTGGAGTGTGTTATTATTAACAGGTTAGATTGAGGATCTGTTAGGAGACCAAAACCAACTCCTCCTCATGGTCTCTATTGTAGCCTATAAATACCCTTATAAGCCATTAAACCAAAAACCTAAGCCTCTAGTCTTTTTTTTTCTCTCTCTCTCCTTGGTGGTGTTTGGCACCACAAGCAAGAAAAGGAGAAGGAGGGTGGTCGGCTAGGGTTTGGTGAAGGAGAGACTTCTTTCTTTTTCTTTTTCTTTTTCTTCTTCTTCTTCCTCTCTTCTCTCCTTTGGGCGCCAGCAACATCAAGTAAAGGAGGAGCTTTTCTTCCTCCTTTTTGGGCATGTGACAACAAGAAGAGGAGGGTGGTCGGTGCAAGCAAGAAAGAAGGAGAAAGAGGTTTTTTAGTGGCTTTGTTTCTTGGAAGATCGTCGCCCACACGACGTCCAAGAAGAGGATAGGAATACGATAGAAGATCAAGAGGTAAATCAAGAGGTATAACTTTTGGTTTTTGCTATGCTTTAATTGTATTCATGTTTTCACTTAGATCCTGAAACAAACACAAGAACCGGCAATCCATACTTCATCCTCTATTCCGCTGCTATTCGATAAAGGAGATTGATTGCTTGAACAATAAGTTTGTTTACGTCATCACTCAATTGAAAAGCATGAGGAGAAGAAAGTCGTTCGGGAAGTTTTCCCTATCTGGATTAATTCAAATCTATAGAATTTTAATCCGGGGATATAGGGAGGAATCCCAACAACCAACAATTGGTATCAAAGCCATGGATTCCGGTTTTGTGTGTTTTGGATTCGGTTACATTCATATTTTTCATATATAATAGGCCGGATAATAGTAGGATGTACAATAGGCTAACTTCGTTGTTGCAGGAATAAGATCCAACTATTATGGTTATGTATTGTGTATGATGATTGAGTGATTGTAATATTTGAATCCTCGGGGTTGACGAGGCCATTTGTATTTAATTGTAATTAAATACGGCAAATGTTAGCCGCTTTGTTTTAATTTATTTCGATCTAGATTTTATGTACACTCCTTTGTCGAGTATAGGATCGATGGATGTAAATTAATTTTTTTTTCTCGGCTCGGGTCCCTACTTATGCGGCTAAAGGAGGAGGAGACGAGGTGCAACACGACTGGAGGCGTATTGGAGAACGGCGGAACCTTCAAAGCCATAATAGTTAGAAATTTTAAATTTTCATATTTATTGTTGTGTCGTTTGTTATGCTTGTTGTGATTGCATGAAAATTTCTCGGTTTTAAAAGATTAACTAAGTGGGTGAGGGAATCTTTGAGTCTCGTGACCTCCATTACTAGTTTGAAAAGTGATGTATTCAAAATTGTGCGTTGGCTCTGAGTGCCTTCCTCCACATCGGATGAGTTTGTTTTGTGGATCACTAGTTCAAATTTAATTATAGGAAATTATTTAGAAGCATGTAATCTTCCCCATCGGAAGGGACATAATCCTAAATAATTGACTTAGTATCAAGTAATGGTGTACACTTAGATGCAATTAATAATATTCTCCCCATCGAAGTCGCTACTATTATTTGTATGGTCGAAGATAAATTAACTATTAATTTTATTTGTCAATAAGTAAGATTGACAAGATAATAAAATTAATGGGTAAAACCTCTTCTTACAAATGTTTGAATTAGTATACGTCCACACTATCGTGGCATACGAAATTCACAGTGTTTTGAGGTGTTGGTGATTTTAAAAATTTATTAATACTATTTTAAAATCTAATGTTTTGACCAATGTGATTCTCAGGTATTTCAAAATGGCTTTCAATCCTCTAGTTGTGATTTTAAAAGAAAATAAACTTACTGGTCCAAATTATATTGATTGGAAATGAAACTCGGATATTGCCTTGACTGCTAAGGAGTATAAATTTGTACTCTTTAGATCTATCCTGATAAGCCCAGTGATAATTCTAGTGAAGAGGAGAAAGAACGTTATAAGAAGTGGGTAAAGGCAGATGAGATGGTGCGGTGTTATATTTTGGCCTCCATGTCAAATGTGCTGCAACATCAACATCAGGCGTTTTCTACTGCTTATGACATGATGTTTAATCTCAAAGACCTCTTCGGACACTAGAATCGGGCTGCCAGGAAAGAGGCCATAAGAAACTTGATGACGACCACCATGGCTGAGAGGGACACCCGTAAGGGATCATATAAATGAGATGACTCGAGATGGAAGTCCTTGGAGCTGAAATCGATGGGGAAACCCAGGTCGATATCATTCTCAAGACTAACCAAGAGTTTTGAGCAGTTCCGGCTGAACTAAAATATGAACAAAAGGACATATTCGTTGGCGGAACTTCTGACAGAACTCTAGGCAGCAGAAGGGCTATTTCGTCAAAATGCTCAAGCTTGTATTGCTGAAAACGTTTCTGCTTCTAAGCCGAAGGTGGAAAGAAGAAGAAGAAACAAGTTGGTTCGACAAAGAAAGCAACTTGATCTCAAGGACCATAAAGCGGAGTGAAGAAGCCGAAAGCAAGTGCTTCACATGCAAGCAGACTGGACATTGGAAGGTGGACTGTCTCCGTCGAAAGGAGAACAATAAAGGTATATCTTTTTCATTAGTTGTTGAAACATGTTTAGCGGTGTTATCTACCAGTACCTGGTGTGTAGATACGGGTGTAGGGTTTTTCGGGCCACGAAAACTGCTTTTTCGCGTCGCGGAAACCCCGAAAACCCCAATAGCAAGGATCCAAGCGAAGAAAGCCATTTCAAAAATTACGAGTGCTCGTTTACATGCTTCAAAACCCGATCTACTCCTAGATCTAAAAAGGGATAAACATTTTACCTTTGATGCGTGCCCCGTTTAATCCCGTTCGCTCCTTTGGATGTCGAATCTCTAGGACGTCAAGTGCCGTCCCTCTAGAAGTATCCACGCGAACAAAAGTAGATGGATGAAATCCTTTAGGTGTGCTAGCACCTTATAGGATTCGGCCAAGAGGAGAAGGAGAAGAAGAAGTCCAACAATTGAGAGGAAGAAG
>JAGFNQ010007463.1:0-53506 GCA_024364735.1 Boesenbergia rotunda
ATAGATAGCAGTGGAAGATGCATGGGAAGAAAATGCTCTACTTCATGCCTCGTCAAAAGTCGCCATCCGATCTCCTTGCGCTTCGTCCCATGGAGGTGACAAGGTGGAGGGTGGATGTTGCTAGAAGAAGTGAATGAGTAGGTAGGGAAACTTCTCCCGTGATCAGGTTTCTTTAGATCTGAATCAACGACTCAGATTTTTGCAGATTGGACTTCTCCTGTAACCCTAGCTTAGGCTTAAGTTGATCTGACTCGAGTCTAATCCATGGCTCATTCTCAACCCCTTACAATAATCATTGCACAATTTATGTATATATCCACAAATATGAGAAAAATTACACTAAAGCCTTAAATGAATGTAACTAATGGAATGTAATATAAATGTGAATATAAACGTATGAAAGGATTAAAATCACGAGTATAAGAGTCAAAATATCGTATCAAATGATTGTTATCAAATCACCATCGCTCCCGATCTGATTCGACACAAGTTAGGGTAAGCGCCATTGAATTCACAAATTCATTCATTGATTGATTTATAAGTTTTCTTCTTCTATTTGATCTGTTTTATTGTTGAAATACATTGAGTTCAAGTCCCTCATGCAATTGAAGTTGGATCTGTTTGATTTCATTCTTATACTTTTTGTTTGCTTGGGATTGTTTATTGCTTGTTACTTGATCACTCTAGTATCTCTATTGACGGTAGGTGTGTGTAGAATTGGGTTAGTTGAATAGGATTTCCTGTTTTAGATTTTCATTAGTTCCTTAATTGTAATAGGTTTATGATTTTTATTCTTTTTATGTTCAAGTTCCATTTGTTCATTTATTCAAGTTAAGTTTAATTCCCTTAAAATTTGTTTTGCATTGCATTTTTAAGTTTGCTATTAGTCCGTTGAATTGTAGGATGCATCTAGATTAGATTGAATTAAATTGTATTATGTTGCACTCTCATAAATTATTTACGATTGTAGATTAGTTAATATTCTTGTCAATTTCATTTAATTTCCAATTTTTATCTTTAACATTAGTCAAAATCCAAATCACCAGTTCTAAATAACTTGATCCTAAGATTAGAATTCACCGGTTATATTCCTTATTGGATATGATCTGAGTTGCCCTATATTATACTAGTGTAGTCAGGGGGTTTGGTAATTAATTATTTGTAAACACGTCATGATAACAACGTTTATCAAATTTGGTGTCGTTGTTAGGAAGAGAATGAGTAGCTAAGGAAACCCCTTACCTTATGAATGTGAGATGGAAGATCACCAAGTGGAAGGAAATCCCTTTGACCTCCGGTGATTATGGAGATTGGTGGAGGAAAGGTGGAGCTCGCGGGATTAGTCAAAGAAGAAGATGAAGTTTCGTGTGCGCCTCTGACTCTTTAAAATCATGATTTTCTACCTTAACAACACTGTAGCTTCTTAAATCTAACGAGGCAATCATAATTAATTCAAATATGAAGGAGCGGATGTGATGAGATCTTAGTAGATGGTCCAAATCAGCCAAATCCTCATAGATGGTCAGGATAGCTGGATCAGAATAGGTGGCTCAGATCATCCCAAAATTGAATAAATGGACAGTGATCTAGATGAATGACAAGGATCGACTAAATCTCAATACTTAGATCAAGTTTCTTCAAATTTGAATCAACAACTCAAATTTCTACATATTGGACTTCTCCATGTAACCCTAGCATAGCTTAAGTTGATCCGGCTCAAGTTTAATCTATGACTCATTCTCGATCCCCTACAAATAATGTCACGGCCCGAGAAGCTGCCCGTCCGATACTGACCGGACTGTCACTCCCTCGACCCGGCGGACAATTCGGAAACCTAACCTCTACGACTACCTTAGCCTCTTGTACCGCAACCTAAAGGGCTGGAACAAGCGTTTGAAATAAAAGAAAACGAAAATGACAACAAAAGCTGCATACCGGTATGACTCACGATAAAACAAACAAAACAAAAGCCTCCATGACACACAAAAGTATAGTCATATCAAAAATACCGCAGTGGAAACCGTAGATGAAAATACAACTGAAAATGAATGAAAAGGGGTACCAACATGTACCCACAAACATATACAGGTAAACGACGAAATCGTCTCGACGCACGTAAAACGGGACAGGCTGCTGAGTACTCCAGTCGATCATCCTGAAATAAAAACAAGGAGCTAATGGGGTGAGTCATATCTAAGCTAGCAATAGTAGTAGCAGGCTATCGAAATAACACATGTACAGGCAATGATAAGTACAACTAATAGGAGGAATAGAAAACACCATACCAGTGTGGCGGGGTCATCAAAACTAGGGCATAAAGGTATCCTGTATGTGCATGTCAATCATATGCAGCATCCAAGTATAGTAAGCACGGGCAAATGCAAAATATGCATATGCACATGATGCAATGACATGGTTACCCCTGTTGTCGGTCAGACATTGTCACCTATGTACGGGAGGAAGATGAGTCGAGGCCACCCTCCGACGTAGAGTTGTGACTACCATCAATACTCTTCCATCAGTGCTCATGAGCGATCGAGTAGACGCGATGCTGTCGGTGTAACACTCCTACCCCATGACCTATCTGAGAGATATCTCTATCTGAATATTACCTCCCTGCCGAAGTAACACCCCTACCCCAGGTCATCTCTCAAGGATATTTCTATCTGAGTGTTACCACTATCCCATGTATATATATGGGGGAGAGACCTCTCTCTCTCATCTCCTGGTATATGGACTACCCAAGGAGGAACTCTGCCTGCTACCACGCTCCGATTCACTAACTCATAAGTGCATGAGCAGGGCAGCACAGAGCACACTACCCATACTCCGTCAACCACTAACCCATGAGTGGTCGTATGGGTAGGTCAAGTATGATTGTCGACCTGCCTCACTCACAAGGGAGCCACTGGTCGACAATGATACATGGTGCATAATGATGCATGACACTAGTCAAACAACATCCACTATTTAATCCACTTATATCAACATGATATGCAAGGATCATAGATAATGCACCAGAGCCTAAGTCCTAAAGGTATAAGTATCACATGTCAGGTCTAGCATATCCAATATCAGCATAAGGTAAAACAGGTATATAACAATACATAATCCTATCGCTAACAATAGCATATCAAGTATATAAACTATGACTAATCCAGAAGATAAGTTAGAGGTACCCACCTCGAAAATAAGAAGATTGTGCAACGAGAACTCCCCGTCCAAAATAATATCCGCGACGCGTGATCTACGTCAATGCCCTGTATCAAAACAAATACAACTTAGCTAATTTTACAATTTACAAATCAACTAAGTAACACATTTCTATTTATATTTTTATTAAATAACCTAACCCAACCAACCAAGATTGGGTTCAAATTATGTCTAACCTAAACCCAACCCAATCAGCCAAGATTGGGTTCAGATTAGGTCTAACCTAAACCTAACCCAATCAACCAAGATTTAATCAATTAAACCCAATAGCTCTATGATACACAAATCCAAATCAACAATTTTGAATGAAATCCACAGTCTGCTTCAATGCCCCAAAACCAAATCTAAAGCAAGGCACCCACCTAATGTCCACAACACAATACTCAACACAAACTACCAATGAACTTGCGGAAACAACACGTAAGCATTATGATAAACCTACAGCTTAGATCTATGAACAAACTCACGCAAACCATGCACCCTAAATCTTCACCACCCGAACAAATCAAATACAAGAACAAAATAACATTAAACCACATCACACAGCAGAGAGGAAACAAATCAACTGCATAGTCTACAATTCGATCACAGATATGCCCGAACCAAAACATGCAAATCATCTACTAATCTAAAACTGTTCCATTCAAGGATTGATCGGAAATCAAGCAATTCTTTACCTAGATCCGCGTTAGCTTCGCAGGCCGTCTTCCCCTCCTATGTTCGGAGCTGCTGGAGTCGCTAAACTCCAATTAAGCCCCAAAGAGAACCCCCTCCTTGATCCAACCTAATCTCCTATGTAGGAATGGCTCGGCCAGATTAGAACAGCTTGAATCGAAAACCGTTGACGATGTGAAAACGTAGAACAGGGGAAAGCTTCAAGAAGATCTAAGGAAATACAACACATAGCAGAAGGGATCAAGTCTTACCTCAAGAATTTCGGCATCCCTTGCTCCAACTCCGACGATCAAGCCACAGTTCCCAAACACCCGATCCAACACACAGCCAGCCAAGAAACACCCCTAAAACAACGGATCCAGCCTCAGAACCAACATAAATCGAAATCCACCACAAGAAACTAGGGAAAATGCCGAGATCGAAGATTAGGTCAAGTGAGCACAACTCACCTCCACGTGATGCCGGCGATGGTGTGCTCTGCCAGAGAAAACGAGGAGATCCTTCTACCATCAACTACCCATGGTAGCCCGAATTGGAGAGTCGCCGGCGCCGATTGTGTGATCTGAATGCTACGGCGAGAGGAAAAAGACGAAGAGGAAGAAAAGAAGCGAAAGGGAACTCGGCTTCGCGAATTTGCCGCAAGGGGAAAAGAAATAGCTTTTAAAGTGGATTGGCCTTTTTACAAAAAAACCCCTCCCCTTTTAGCTATTCACACAAGAGTTTCGAAAATTTTGCCTTTAAGCCCCCATAATTTTCTATATTCTTACATCCTCCCCCACTAACAAAAAATTTGATCCCCAAATTTGTTATCTAGTCGTGTCAGATACTAACAACAGTATATATGAAGTATGCATGCCGAAATAAACTAACAGTACATACCTCGGTCAAACAAATGAGGGTATTGAGCTCGGATAGTATCCTTGAGCTCCCAAGTAGCCTCTGCATCCTAGTGATGCAGTCATCCGAACCTGACTAGCTGAATCGTCTTGTTCCGTAGCTGACGCTCCCGGAAATCCAAAATTCGTACAGGTACCTCCTCATAAGTAGCGTCAAACTAGAGCGAAACAGGCACCTCAGATAATATGTGTGTGGAGTCTGGCACATAACCTCTCAGCATGGATACATGGAACACGTTGTGGACGCCGGTCAAAGACGGTGAAAGTGCTAGGCGATAAGCTACAGCTCCAATCCTCTCCAGAATTTGAAATGGACCGATATACCATGGAGCAAGCTTACCTCTGAGACCAAAACGTTTCACCCCTTTCATGGGTGAAACTCGAAGAAAAACATGATCACCCGCAGTAAACTCTAAGGGTCTACGCCTCCAGTCAGCATAACTCTGTGCCCATAGCCCTCTGCAAACTCTACCAGAACCAAGATGTAAAGCACGACTTTCTATCAGAAATAATACTCAAAGGAACTCCGTGCAATCTGACTATCTCCCAGCAATACAACTCTACCAATCTATCAAGAGAATTTGTCCTCCGGATAGCTAAGAAGTGAGCAGATTTGGTTAGTCAGTCCACGACTACCCAAATCGAGTCATGCCCTCTCCTAGTCCTCGGCAAACCCACAACGAAATCCATAGTAATATGCTCCCACTTCCACTCCGAAATGGGAATCCTCTGGAGGAGTCTAGCAGGTCTCTGGTGCTCTACCTTAACCTGCTGACAGAAGAGACCTCTAGCAACAAAATCCGTGATGTCCCTCTTTATGCCGTTCCACCAATAGAAATGTCTCAAATCACGATACATACGAGTGCTACCAGGATGAATAGCAAAACGTGATCGGTGGGCCTCCTGTAGCAACTCCTCCAAGATAGGGTGCGCCTCTGGTACACACAACCTCCCCGGAAGTACAGAATACCCTCCTCATCCCGTGAAAAATCCGGCTGCTCTCCTGAAATCGCCTGACTGCCCAGAAAGTGAATGTGTTGGTCACTAGCCTGAGCCTCTTTGATCCTCGTCCTGATCTCTGACTGAGCCATCAAAGTCACTAGCAATCCTCTCTCTGTCCGAGACTGCTCCTCTAACCCCAGCTCAGAGAAACTCTGAATCAAATCTATGACCATCACTCTGTGGCATGCCAAAATAGCTCTGGACTTCCGACTGAGTGCGTCGGCAACTACATTAGCTTTTCCAGGATGGTAGCTAATGGTGCAGTCATAATTCTTCAGAAACTCCATCTACCTCCTCTGTCGGAGATTCAACTCTCGCTGAGTGAATAGATACTGAAGACTCCTGTGGTCTGTGAAGATATCGAAGGTGATCCCGTAAGGATGATGCCTCCAGATCTTCAGCACCAAAATGATAGTGGCCAACTCTAAGTCATGAACGGGGTAGTTCCTCCCATGCTCCTTTAGCTGCCGAGAAGCATAAGAAACCACCCGTCTATGATGCATGAGTACTGTGCCCAGTCCCAGGAGAGATGCATCAGTATACAGAGTGAAACCATCCTCCCCAGAAGGCAGTACCAGAACTGGCGCAAATACAAGCCTCAACTTCAGCTCCTGAAAGCTGGTCTCGCAGGCCTCAGTCTATAAAAATTTCACGCCTTTCATGGTCAGGCGTGTAAGTGGTGATGCAATGCTGGAGAACCCCTCAACAAAGCGTCGGTAATAGTCAGCCAAACCCAGGAAACTGCGCACATCATGGACTGACTTAGGCTGCTCCCAACTGGTGACAGCCTCGATCTTCTGGGGGTCCACTGAGATGCCTCCACTGGATACCACGTGACCAAGAAAACCCACAGAAGATAGCCAGAAGGCACACTTGCTGTACTTCGCATAGAGTTTCTCCTTCCAAAGAACTCCCAAAATGATGCGATGATGGCGAGCGTGCTCCTCCTCGAACCGAGAATAAATCAGAATGTCATCAATGAATACTATAACAAACTAGTCCAAGTACGGAAGGAAAACCCTGTTTATGAGATCCATGAACACAGCTGGGGCATTGGTGAGCCCAAATGGCATCACCAAGAACTCAGAATGACCATAGCGGGCATGGAATGTCGTCTTCTAAATGTCTGAACCTCTGACACTCAGCTGATGATAACCAGATCGCAAATCTATCTTGGAGTACACCGATGTACCCCTCAGTTGATCAAACAGATCATCAACACTAGGCAGTGGGTACTTGTTCCTGACTGTGACTGAATTAAGCTGTCTGTAGTCAATGCATGGTCTCATGGAACCATCCTTTTTCTTCACAAAAAGAACCGGAGAACCCCATGGAGAAATGCTCGGTCGAATAAATCCACGATTAAGTAACTCCTGGAGTTGGACCTTCAGCTCATCCAACTCTCGCGGTGCCATCCGATATGGTGCCTTTGATGCCAGCGCAGCCCCCGGTATCAACTCAATGGAAAACTCGACCTCCCTCCGGGGAGGTAAGCCCGACAACTCGTCTGGAAAAACATTCGAAAAATCTCTATCTACAAGAACGTCGGAGATCTGAGGAGTACCACCATCTGAAGTGTTGATCAATGATATCAGAAATCCCTGACAACCATGCGAAATAAGTCTTTGCGCCTGAAGTGCGGAGATAACTGCTATGCTGTCATCCCGGATGCCAAGGAATTCCCACGAGGGTTGGTCTTGAGGTCGAAATGTGACCACCCTCGAATGGCAATCAATGGTGGCATGCGATGTCGTGAGCCAGTCCATGCCCAAGATGATGTCGAACTCTATCATATCCAGCACAAATAGATCCACGATAAGAGTGACCCTCCCAAAGTCCAAGGGACACTATCTGACCTCTTGAGTTACCTCTAGAACATCTCCTGAGGGTAAGGACACTGATAACCGTTGTGCTCAAGGGTCAGTAACCTGTAGATCTTGCACAAGAATGCCCGTGATATAAAGGAATATGAACTACCAGTATCAATGAGCAAATCTGCGGTGAATGCATAAAGCAAAACTGTACCTGGGAAAATGGATTCATCCGCTCGATGAACCTCCTCTCAGATAACAGCATAAACTCGGTCCGACCCTGGCAGTGGTGGAGGTGGGGATAATGCCTGTACAGTAGGCACTGGAGGTAGCTAGGGTACCGGTGCTCCGAACATCTGAGGCTGCTGGTAGACAGGAAGCTGATACCTGGTATAAAGCTGCTGACGAGGCTTTGTAACCGAGGGCTGGAATAAGGGCAGGGATACCATGGATGATGGTGCAGACTCCTGACCCTGACCAAATATGCAATATAACTGAATTGGTGGAGGGGCAGTCTGCTGCTGTCATGAGGAAGTTTGGGCCTTCCGGCCTCCTCGCTGAGGGCCCGTCTGGCCAGAAGGTCCTTCCCTAGTTGAACCTCCCATACTCGCCTCCTGTGCCCTCTGAGGGCAGTCACGTCTCTGATGACCAAGCTGTTTGCAATGGAAGCAAACCGTTTGTCCAATGGTACAACTCGACCTACCGTGCTCCTTGGAACCACACCAAGTGCACTGATATGTCGTAGTGGACCTCTGTCGGTCCTGTCGAGAGGACTGGGTAGATCCTGACGTGGAACATCCTGCTTTCTGAGGCCGAGAGGCGGCCCCAGAAATATCTTGTGCTGACTGCTCTTGTCTACCTCGCTTCCACGAGGACCGAGATTGAGAAGTCTGTGATGCCTTCTTCTCCTTCTTCCTCTCTGATGATAGCCTCTGTTGCATCGCCTCAACATGTAGGGCGCAATCCAACGCTTGTCCGTATGAGGTCAGATCTCAGGGAGACATTCAAGACTGGATGTAGGGAGCCAAACCTCTAAGGAAATGAGTCATCCTCTCGAGATCTCTGGGAAACATCTGTGGACAACCCTCGGATAATCGGTGAAACTCTGCATCATAGTCTGTCACTGACTGCTCTCCTTGTCGAATCTCCAGAAACTCCTGCCATCGAGTCAGCTGATGTGCGGCTGGAAAATACTGTGTGGTGAAAGCATGTCGAAATCTCTCCTAGGAGATCGGCTGAGGGCCCAAAACAGATCACTGAGTGATCCACCATGTCTCAGTCCGGTCGCGCAAATGGTACGCTGCGAGCTCAACCTGCTCCAGATCCGTACACTCTAGATATGGGAACGTCCTCTCCAGCGTCTCCAGCCAAGAGCGAGCCACGTTCGTATCGGCGGCTCCATGGAACAAAGTAAGACGGCCCTTAGCCGCCTATGCCAATGCTTGAATCCGGGCCATAGATCGACTCGGAACAGTAGTAGCAACAGGTGTTGTCGGGGGTAGTACGAAGTCTCTTGATGGTACCGTCGGTCCCGACGGTTGTATATCTGTCGGTGGTGCAGTCTGAGGCTCTAATTGGACAGGGGTAGATGTTGGTGGAGCGGATGATGGAGCAACCTGTGTCTGAAACATCTGTAACATCTGCTGCATCTCCGGATGGTACCTCCTTGTCGAAGTAACACCCCTACCCCAGGTCATCTCTGTGTGGTGAAAGCATGTCGAAATCTCTCCCAGGAGATCGGCTGAGGGCCCAAAACAGATCACTGAGTGATCCACCATGTCTCAGTCCGGTCGCGCAGATGGTACGCTGCGAGCTCAACCTGCTCCAGATCCGTACACTCTAGATATGGGAACGTCCTCTCCAGCGTCTCCAGCCAAGAGCGAGCCACGTTCGTATCGGCGGCTCCATGGAACAAAGTAAGACGGCCCTTAGCCGCCTATGCCAATGCTTGAATCCGGGCCATAGATCGACTCGGAACAGTAGTAGCAACAGGTGTTGTCGGGGGTAGTACGAAGTCTCTGGATGGTACCGTCGGTCCCGACGGTTGTATATCTGTCGGTGGTGCAGTCTGAGGCTCTAATTGGACAGGGGTAGATGTTGGTGGAGTGGATGATGGAGCAACCTATGTCTGAAACATCTGTAACATCTGCTGCATCTCCGGATGGTACCTCCTTATCGAAGTAACACCCCTACCCAAGGTCATCTCTAGAGGATACCTCTATCTGAGTGTTACCCCTATCCCATGTATATATATGGGGGGAGAGACCTCTCTCTCTCATCTCCTGGTATATGGACTACCCAAGGAGGAGCTCTACCTGCAACCACGCTCTGATTCACTAACCCATGAGTACATGAGCAGGGCAGCAGAGAGCACACTATCCATAGTCCGTCAACCACTAACCCATGAGTGGTCGTATGGGTAGGTCAGGTATGACTATCGACCTGTCTCACTCACATGGGAGCCACTGGTCGACAGTGATACACAGTGCATAATGATGCATGCCACTAGTCAAACAACATCCACTATCTAATCCACCTATATTAACATGATATGCAAGGATCATAGATAATGCACCAAAGCTTAAGTCCTAAAGGTATATGTATCACATGTCAGGTCTAGCATATTCAATATCAGCATGAGGTAAAACAGGTATATAACAATACATAATCCTATCGCTAACCACAGCACATCAAGCATATAAACTATGATTAATCCAAAAGATAAGTTAGAGGTACCCACCTCGAAAATAAGAAGTTTGTACGACGAGAACCCCCCTCGGCGTCCAAAATAATATCTGCAATGCGTGATCTACATCAATGTCCTACATCAAAACAAATACAACTTAGCTAATTTTACAATTTACAAATCAGCTAAGTTACACACTTCTCTTTATATTTTTATTAAATAACCTAACCCAACCAACCAAGATTGGGTTCAAATTAGGTCTAACCTAAACCCAACCCAATCAGCCAAGATTGGGTTCAGATTAGGTCTAACCTAAACCTAACCCAATCAACCAAAATTTAATCAATTAAACCGAATAGCTCTATGATACACAAATCCAAATCAACAATTCTGAATGAAATCCACAGTCTGCTTCAATGCCGCAAAACCAAATCCAAAGCAAGACACCCACCTAATGTCCACAACACAAAACTCAACACAAACCACCAATGAACTTGTGGAAACAACACGTAAGCATTAGGATAAACCTATCGCTTAGATATAATCACAAACTCACGCACACCACCCTGAATCTTCACCACCCGAACAAATCAAATACAAGAACAAAATAACATTAAACCACATCACATAGCAGAGAGGAAACAAATCAACTGCATAGTCTACAATTCGATCACAGATTTGCCCGAACCAAAACATGCAAATCATCTACTAATCTAAAATTGTTCCATTTAAGGATTGATCGGAAATCAAGCAACTCATTACCTAGATCCGCTTCAGCTTCGCAAGCCCTCTTCCCCTCCTCTGTTCGGAGCTGCTGGAGTTGATAAACTCCAATTAAGCCCCAAAGAGAACCCCCTCCTTGATCCAACCTAATCTCCTATGTAGAAATGGCTCGGCCAGATTAGAACAGCTTGAATTGAAAACCGTCGATGATGTGAAAATGTAGAATAGGGGAAAGCTTCAAGAAGATCTGAGAAAACCCAACACATAGCAGAAGGGATCAAGTCTTACCTCAAGAATTTCGGCGTCCCTTGCTCCAACTCTGGCGATCAAGCCACAGTTCCCAAACACCCGATCCAACACACAGTCGGCCAAGAAACGCCCCTAAAACAACGAATCTAACCTCAGAACCAACACAAATCGAAATCCACCGTAAGAAACCGGGGAAAACGTTGAGATCGAAGATTAGGTCGAGTGAGCACAACTCGCCTCCACGTGATGCTGACGATGGTGTGCTCTGCCAGAGAAAATGAGGAGATCCTCCTAGCGTCGACTACCCATGGTGGCCTGAATTGGAGAGTCGCCAGCGCCGATTGTGAGATCTGAATGCGACGACGAGAGGAAAAAGATGAAGAGGAAGAAAAGAAGTGGAAGGGAACTCGGCTTTGCGAATCTGCCGCAAGGGGAAAAGAAATAGCTTTTAAAGTGGATTGGCCATTTTACAGAAAGTCCCTCCCCTTTTAGCTATTCACACAAGAGCCCCTATGATTCGAAAATTTTGCCTTTAAGCCCCCATAATTTTCTGTATTCTTACAAATAATAATTGCCCAAATTAAGTATAAATCCACAAATATAGGGAAAATGACACCAAAGCCATGAATGAATCCAACTCGAGAAATGTAGTATAAATGTGAATTTAAATACATGAGAGGATTTAATCATGAGTATATGAGTCAAAATATTATATCAAAATGATGGTTATCAGTATGTTATTCATGCTCCTTCTCATCACCTAATCAGTATATGTGGAGGTTAGTGATAGCTAATGTGGAGGCTCAACCCAAGGTTATATAAGAAAGGAAATGTTGGCTGAGAAAAGGGGCTAGTTGAGATCGAATTCAAATTCTATGAGTCAAAGCAATGGTTGGATAGCTCAACTAGTGTTCATATTCTTTTTCTTCTTCCCCTTACTATGTCAAAACCATTCCCCAAGAGAAGGCCTACTTTGGCAGTTTACAAAAGCTCTTCTCTAGAGGAAGACACTTTCTTTTCGAGCTCAAGCCCTATTAATTGTAAGAAACAATTCGTATGAAATGAAAAAGACTTACAACGATTGGAGAAGATATCATAGAAGAATGCTGCATTGAAGAACTTGTTGTTGGTAAGAAGCGATAAAAATATGAACAATCTCTCAAGGTAATTCACAAACCAAATCCCCCTTCTATAATTGGACTAACTAATCTTGAATGTTCTTTGTAACAACCTTTTCTTCCTCTTGTGCACCCGGACTAACCATGCACAGAGACCTTACATACACAGGACAAACCCTTTCTCATTAACCTTGTACAAGCCTCGCACACAGCTTATCTCTGTTGATGCAGTCTGATCTGATTATTATTTTGGTGTTGACACCGATTTAGAATCGGGTTGTCAAACAACAAAAAGGGGGAGATTGTTGATGCAGTCTGACCTGATTGTTATTTTGGTGTTAACATCGATTTAAGTTTAGGTGAGTGAGATAAGTTCGGTTTAAGTCCTGGTCGAGGACTGGGCATGAATTCAGGTGAGTGAAGCCGGGTGACAGAAACCCCGGTGAGTGAAGTCAGGTCCTAGCGAGTGAAGCTAGGTGACGGAAACCCCGGTGAGTGAAGTCGGGTCCTGGTGAGTGAAGCCGAGTGACGGAAACCCCGGTGAGTGAAGCCGGGTCCTAGTGAGTGAAGCTAAGTGACGGAAACCCGGTGAGTGAAGCTGGGTCCCGGTGAGTGAAGTCGGGTCCTAGCAAGTGAAGCTAGGTGAAGGAAATCCCAGTGAGTGAAGCCGGGTCCTAGCGAGTGAAGCTAGGTGAAGGAAATCCCAGTGAGTAAGGCCGGGTCCTAGTGAGTGAAGCTAGGTTAAACAAACTCCCGGTGAGTGAAGCTGGGCACGAAGTCTTGGTCCGAGGGACAGAGCATAAGTCGGAGAGTGGCCTGATCGGTCCAGCATGTGGCCAATCAGTCAGGGTGATCGATCAGCCTTTGGCTGATCGTCCAGGAGTTGAACCGATCAGCCAAGGTGGCTGATTGATCAGCTGGACCGATCAGCCATTGGCCGATCTGCTAGCAGTTGGCCAGCAGCTGCTAGACCGATCAACCAAAAGGTTGATCAACCAACAGCTGGCCAGCAGCTGCTGGGCTGAACCCAGCTGCTGGACCAATGCCGATCAGCCTAAAAGGCTGATAGGCCAGGCCAGAAGCTGCTGGACTGGGTCTGAATCCAGCAGCTGGCCAGCAGCTGCTGGACCAATCCGATTAGCCAAAAGGTTGATCGGCCAGGCCAGCAGCTGCTGGACTGAACCCAGCAACCAGCTGCTGGACTGAACCCAGCAACCAGCTGCTAGACTGAACCCAGCAACCAGCTGCTGGACTGAACCCAGCAACCAGCTACTGGACCGATCAACCAAAAGGCTGATCGGCCAGCAGCTGCTGGGACTGAACCCGATCAGCCACATGGCTGATCGGTCCGGTGACCGATTAGCCAAGGTTTGGACTTGGAAAGTACCCGAAATTACAGTAAGGTAGGTGATCGGTCTGGTGACCGATCTCTGATCTCTGATCGGTCAGTAAGATCGATTAGATCCTTACTGTATCGATCAGAGGTGAGTCTGATCGGTCAGAGAGATAACTGATCGGTCAGGGTGACCGATCAGTGGCTGATAACTTTAATTTGAATTGTTGTTAGACTTCATGATTCCGCTCTGATTCTTGCTGATTCACTTCTGATATATTTTGATTTGTTGTGCTAATCCTTCTGATGAGTATGCAGGTGATACAGAGATGACACAAACCAAGAAGGAGGGTCAATTGGCGACTTTCACTTCGGCAGGTTTGTCTGTTTTCTGCTCGCAGGTTTCAACGGCTTCTGGCGCGACTGGCAACTGACTGCGGCTCAGCTGAAGAGGTCTTTAGTGGACTGAGCGCTCTGTGATGGTCAGTGGGTCAGGCTGTGGTTCAGTGGGTGCTGACAAAGCCTGGTGATGAGTAGAAGGAAGATTAAGAAGGAGAGGTTGGCGATGCAAACACAACAAGAAACAGAAAACAAGCAAAGGGTTTTGCGGGGTTTTGGTTGTGTGGTTGTTGTGATCTCTGTGTATTGTTTCTTCCTCCTTGAAGCTTCCTACTGCATCTATTGTGTGTGAGCTTCTTCTCGTGTCTCTGTGCTTAGTTTGACATTCTTCTGAGACGGTCTATGGAGAGGTTTCTCCACCGAGAAGGAGATTGTTTTATCCGGAGTTCCGGAGCTTGATCCGCCGACGATCAAGGGATCGCCCACCTCACGGGCATGCCAAGGAGTAGGGGCAAGTTATCTCCGAACCTTGTACATCTCTGAGTTAGCGCTGGTTTGTTCTCTGTTTTTCTTTCTGTTGTTTTGTTTCCGCTGCTAATCCTGTTTGTAGAAAAGAAGCCAAGGTTTGTGTATGGCTATTCACACCCCCCCCCCTCTCTAGCCATCCAAGTTCCAACAAGTGGTATCAGAGCCTGGGGCTCTTTCAAACGAACTAACACCCGAAGAGCAAGAAGATGGCATTGGGAGGAGAAGGCTTCAGCACAAACAAACCCCTGTTCTTGGATGGAACTGATTTCCTGTACTGGAGATCCCGAATGGAATATTATTTGAAGACCAACATCAGCATGTGGTTCTCAGTCAAGGAGGGTTTCTCTCCTCCAAAGGATGCTAAGGGAAAAGAACTTGAGTTCTCAAGATGGTCAGCCGATCAAATAAGAAAGGGGGAAGCAGATGTAAAGGCGGTGGCCACCTTGCAGTGTGGGATGACCAAGGAGCAGTTGATTAAAGTTGGTCCTTTCACCAGTGCCAAGGACCTATGGAACAAGCTCATTGAGCTCCATGAAGGAACCCGTGATTCCCGGATAGCAAAGAGGGATCTTTTTCTCAACCAACTTCAAAACCACACCATGAAGGAGTCTGAAACGGTAAGTGAACTCCATGGCCGATTCAAGGAAATACTTAATGGGTTGCATTCCATCGATGAAAAGGTCGAGAATCGCGACCTTGTAAGGTACGTACTCAAATCCTTTCCTAGGAATGCCTTGTGGTCATCCATGGTGGATGCCTACAAGGTATCTAAGGACTTGTCTATTGTTAAGTTAGATGACTTCTTTTGTGAAATAGAATTACATGAGATTGCTAACCAAAGCCCAAAGGAGAAGGATGTGGCTTTTGTGGTTGGGGACAAAAGAAAGAAGAAGAAGAAGAAAGAAAGAAAAGGAGGAGGAGAAGAACACACGTCACATGACTTTCATGGCACTAGAGGTTTCAAGTAAAGAAAGTAGTGGCAAATCAAGAGACTCCTCAACCGCGGCTTCATCATCTTCGGATGATGAAGAGGTAATCTCTCCCAAATTAGATAAGCGTTATAGAACAATAGCATGCTTAACCAATTTATTTAAGAAATCCAAGGACAAGGTGAAGGCTTTAAAATTAGAGGTAGAACATTTGAAAACACCTAAGGATCATGATATTGATGACTTGCATGTTAAGATTCTTGAGGATGAGAACAAGGGCCAAAAGAGTGAAATTAAAGAACTCAAGAATATTCTTGAGAAATTTTCAACTAGCTCTAAAACTTTAGATATGATCCTCAATTCTCAAAGAGCGATCTACAACAAGGTTGGTTTAGGTTACCGACCTAAAGAACCTAGCTTTGTCTCATTAATGTCAAGAACTTATTTTAGATCACCCAATACTTCTAGGGTTCAAAAAGTTAGGAAGAAAATGACTGAGCATGGGTCCCAAAGACTTGCATTGTAGATTCATTAGGTCCCAAGATTTGGGTACCTAAATTATCTATATTTCGAATTGTGTAGGCATTAGTTGAGGGGGAGCATCTATCAACATGGGTTGTTGATGGTAGGTGCTCCAAACACATGATCGAAGATAAATTGTTATTTACTACAACAAGAGATATAAGTTAGGTTTTTCTTTGAAATTGCCTGTATTTAGAGAATTTAGACAACTTCATGTTTTTGTGATCTATAATTTGAATTTTCTGAAACTCTCTAAATTAAATAAATGCATGTCGGATCTAATTAGTGGAGTCAAATACAACTTTATGATGATGAGAGCATTTGTTGATACAAATTTCATATAAGCCTGTATCAAGATTTTGGAATCTGTAAGGAAATGACCCTCTCTCGATCAATAATATGGAGAAATATATTTTGGTTAAGGGAACCCCTTGATAATCAAAGTAATTAAATCTTAGTGTATTAGGGTTTGAAAGGGGTGTTTGACACGAGAGTTTCTGGAACGTTTCAGAAACTCTCCCTGATTTGAAATTTGATCTCATCTAAAAACTAATCGGTCCATAGACCGATCAGGAATCACCTCCTTCTCAGAAAAACTTTCTGTATCTAACCTGATCGGTCCACAGACTGATCAGGGATCCTTCTGATCGGTAAAGCAGACCGATCAGGGATCCTTCTGATCGGTCAAGCAGACCGATCAGGGATCCTTCTGATCGGTCAAGCAGACCGATCAGGGATCCTTCTGATCGGTCAAGCAGACCGATCAGGGATCCTTCTGATCGGTCAAGCAGACCGATCAGGGATTCTTCTGATCAGGAAGACTTCTGATTGGTCACGGTGACCGATCAGACTCATTATCCGGGTACTCCTGATCAAAGAACATACTAGGAACAAAACATACTTGGAACATAATTGATCATCCATTGGTTTTGGTACAAACATGATACTAAGTGGATACAAATCTATTTAGGATTTTTTTAAGGACTCTTGATTCTCAGAAATTTTTCTAAAATACCGAGTGTTAATATGGTCCACACCTCTGTTGTGGAATGAGTTTTGGTTATCAAAACGAACCTGTTCCTGGAACATATCAAGTGTTAATGCAGTCTAACCTGGAACGTATCAGAGTTTCAGAAATTTTTCTGAAATCTGATCGGTCCACAGACTACTCAGAGATATTTCTGTATTGAACATCAACGAACCTGATAGGTCAAGGAGACCGATCAGGACTATGTATTTGATACAACTGCATTCCTTATTGTCATATGAAGCATATATGTTGTTTCCATGATATATTTATTGTATATGCCTTTCATATGCAATTCAACACTCACCCTTGGTTATTTTAGGTTTGGGGAGAGACCTTTGTTTAAGGGGGAGTTGTTTAAACTTAATAACTGGACCCTTTTCGGTGTTTGACAAAGGGGGAGAGAATGGTTGATTAAGTTTAGGGTTTATTACAAATTTAGTTATTGTAGGGGGAGGATTTTGATTCCCTTGCGATAATGAAATTTGACTTCATTTGACTTCTAATACCTAAACTTAGAATCGGGTTGTCAAACAACAAAAAGGGGAAGATTGTTGATGCAGTCTGACCTGATTGTTGTTTTGGTGTTGACACTGATTTAGAATCGGGTTGTCAAACAACAAAAAGGGGGAGATTGTTGATGCAGTCTGACCTGATTGTTGTTTTGGTGTTGACACCGATTTAAGTTTAGGTGAGTGAGATAAATTCGGCTTAAGTCCTGGTCGGGGACTGGGCATGAATTCCGGTGAGTGAAGCCGGGTGACGGAAATCCCGGTGAGGGAAGTCGGGTCCTAGCGAGTGAAGCTAGGTGACGGAAACCCCGGTGAGTGAAGTCGGGTCCTGGTGAGTAAAGTCGGGTGACGAAAACCCCGGTGAGTGAAGTCGGGTCATAGTGAGTGAAGCTAGGTGACGGAAACCCCGGTGAGTGAAGCCGGGTCCTAGCAAGTGAAGCCGGGTGAAGGAAATCCCGGTGAGTGAAGTCGGGTCCTAGCGAGTGAAGCTAGGTGAATGAAACCCCGATGAGTGAAGTCGGGTTCTAGTGAGTGAAGCTAGGTTGAACAAAGTCCCAGTGAGTGAAGCTGGGCACGAAGTCTTGGTCCGAGGGGCTGAGCACAAGTTAGAGAGTGGTCTGATCGATCCAGCATGTGTCCAATCGGTCGGGGTGATCGATCAGCCACTGGCTGATGGGTCGCTGGACCGATCAGCCAAACCAGGAGCTAAACCGATCAGCCAAGGTGGCTGATCGGTCAGCTAGACCGATCAGCCTTTGGCTGATCGGCCAGCAGCTGCTGGACCAATGTCGATCAGCCTAAAAGGCTGATCGGCCAGGCCAGCAGCTGCTGGACTGGGTCTGAACCCAGCAGCTGGCCAGCAGATGCTGGACCAATCCGATCAGCCAAAACGCTGATCAGCCAGGCCAGCAGCTGCTGGACTGAACCCAGCAACCAACTGCTGGACCGATCAGCCAAAAGGCTGATCGGCCAGCAGCTGCTGGGACTGAACCCAATCAGCTTTGGCTGATCGGTCCGCTGGACCGATCAACCAAGGTTTGGACTTGGAAAGCACTCGAACTTACAGTAACGTAGGTGATTGGTGGTGATCGGTCTGGTGATCGATCCCTGATCTCTGATCGGTCAGTAAGACCGATCAGATCCTTACTGGATCGATCAGAGGTGAGTCTAATCGGTCAGAGAGATAACTGATCGGTCAGGGTGACCGATCAGTGGCTGATAACTTTAATTTGAATCGTTGTCAGACTTCCTGATTCCTTCTGATTCCGCTCTGATTCTTGCTGATTCACTTCTGATACATTTTGATTTGCTGTGCTAATCCTTCTGATGAGTATGCAGGTGATACAGAGATGACACAAACCAAGAAGGAGGGTCAATTGGTGACTTTCGCTTCGGCAGGTTTGTCTATTTTCTGCTCGCAGGTTTCAATGACTTCTGGCGCGGCTGGCGACTGACTGAGGCTCAGCTGAAGAGGTCTTCAGTGGACTGAGCGCTCTGTGAAGGTCAGTGGGTCAGGTTGTGGTTCAGTGGGTGCTGATAAAACCTGGTGATGAGCAGAAGGAAGATTAAGAAGGAGAGGCTGGTGATGTAGATACAACAAGAAACAGAAAACAAGCAAAGGGTTTTGCGGGGTTTTGGCTGTGTGGTTGTTGTGATCTCTGTATATTGTTTCTTCCTCCTTGAAGCTTCCTACTGCATCTATTGTGTGTGAGCTTCTTCTCATGCCTCTGTGCTTAGTTTGACATTCATCTGAGACAGTCTGTGGAGAGGTTTCTCCACCGAGAAGGAGATTGTTTTATCCGGAGTTCCGGAGCTTGATCTGCCGACGATCAAGGGATCGCCCACCTCACGGGCACACCAAAGAGTAGGGGCAAGTTATCCCTGAACCTTCTACATCTCTGAGTTAGCGCTAGTTTGTTCTTTGTTTTTCTTTCTGATGTTTTGTTTCCGCTGCTAATCCTGTTTACAGAAAAGAAGCCAAGGTTTGTGTCTGGCTATTCACACCCCCCTCTCTAGCCATCCAAGTTCCAACAATTTCTTCCAATCGATCAACCCTTGTTATTGTCTTGGACGCACACACATATATATATAGGGGAGGGATGCCTCTTCGCTTACCTCTATTAATGGAGGAATGTGAATAGAATGGTAGATGAAGCATTAGGGGTGTCCCTTTCACCTTCCTCTTCCTCCATTAATGGAGAAATGCAAATGGGATGGAAGATGAAGGGGAAGGGATGCCCCTTTCACCTTCTTAACTCCAACATCTCTCACTTGTCTAAGTCAATGTATAAAGGTCATCTAGTCACAAAGATCATGTATGAATATTCATTTCATACTTCAAGTAAAATGGTTCATGCGACAGTAAGTACACTGAGCAATTACTGCTAAAAAAGTTATTACACTTAGTTGCTCTATAAAATGAATCTGAGACATCAATAACTTTCCTTTACCCATCTTAAATCATTTACATTAATATGAACATCTCTAATCCCTCATAATGACTATGAAGCGCATGTTCAATATTTCTAATCAATACAATTATTTGCATCACATTTTAATTATTCAACAAAAAATGTAATTGGTCAACTTGTGAATCAATGTAAAAGATGTTACTTAAGCTTAATCTTTCTTTTTATCTAGATTCTATTCATTCTAATTAATCGCTTTCCTAGTTATGCTTCATAGACCGAATCATCTATAGCCAATAAGATATAAGCTAAAGTAGCAAATACTGATTAGAACTTCAAGTAGACAGCTAAATAGTCACTTAGAGTATGATTGAGATTAACTTATAATTTTAAGGGTCTCACATAATAAAAAAGTAGAGATCTATTATCCTACTACCCTTATAGTTGCCATAGCACGTGGTATAAATCACATGTTATGTTGTTTTTCTCTTTACCAAAAAGAGTGCATGTTTTTTCAAATATTAACATCATATAGATTTTGATTTAGACATATCTAATGTTTAATCCTAAATTCAACTTATGAATTCTAATCTAGTATTCAGTAGATTTAGTAAATGGTGGATTCATTTACTTTGATTATTACATAAATGATCTCATCTTGACACAATTATCAAGGTGACCCCAACATACGAGTATATCTCCATTCACAACTACATATATAAGTTGTTGCATAAGTAATGATTTTACCTTTATTTATATTGAACAAATAGAGATAATTATTTATATGAGTGGACCAATCTTAACCTGCCAACATTCTCACCGAGACTTTTATCCAAATGTAGCAAATACATTTACATCAAATAGATATGACATTTTAAATATCTAATTGTGTTACATTTTACGAAGTCTCAATGACTTCACATGTCTTTGAAATGATTCTTTAGTTAATAACTTAGTAAAAGGATCTGCAAGCATAGCTTGTGTAAAGATATACTTAAGATTTATGTTGTTCTTGTCAACAATATCCATTATGTTTGTCTTTGATGTGATATTTAGGATCCTTAGAAAAAAAATTATAGTAGCTTCATTGTCAGAGTATGGTGTAACAGGACTCCCACTGTCCTCAATAATCTTTAGATGCTTTAAGAATCTTTTTAACTAAACAACTTCTTATGCAACCACTGTATAAGCCACATACTCAGCTTTCATTGTCGTCAACGCTACATAAGTCTATTTTGACAGTGCTACACAAGCATGTTTCTTGTTGTTCCATAAGATGATACCACCATTCAGCAAGAAGGCATAGCTAGATGTGGATTTTCTATCATTAAGGACCCTACCAAATCTACATATGTGTAACCCTTTAGGCTCAGCTTTGATCCTTGTAAGTAGAGATAATAATCTATTATCCATTTGAACCTTGGAGCACTTTTTTTGATGGTGTCAAAGGGGGAGAATTGAAAGGTTTAAGTTAGAATTTAACTTAATTCTTTATGTTTGTGCCAAAATTGAAAATCATGTGATAAGGCATAGGTTAAGGGGGAGGATGCATGTTTATGTGTCTAGATATACTATGCTTTTAATTTTCAATTGTTATCTTGTACCTAACTTAAACATATTGCCACATATCAAAAAGGGAGAGATTATTGGTGTAATCGACCCAAGTTTGATCGGGTAGATCATTGGTTTTGATGTGTGTGTCAATATGATTAAGTTAGGTTTTCATGTAGATTTGATATGTGTGTTGAGTCATACAGGACTTAGTGAATCACACATGAGGAATAACGGAGTGAAACATCCGAGGGACGAGAGCGGAGGAAGTGGACTTCAAAGGGCGAGCCGAAGAAGTAGACTTCAAAGGCATATGCGAAGGATGAGATGGAGACAAGCCGCGGGCTTATGTGCGCATCCAAGGGACGAGAGCCGAAGGAAGAGAACTTCAAAGGGCAAGCCAAGGAAGTGAACTTCAAAGCATATGCGAAGGATGGACTCCGGAGAGGCTGAGAGTGAGTTTGTAAGCTTGTCAGTCGACTGGCAAAGGAAGCAGTCGACTGGCAGCGTCGAGAGGAAACTCACAGAAAGATCAGTCGACTAGTCTAGGCACCAGTCGACTGGTATTCTCAAAATAGAGTCGTTGGCTGGACATCAGTCGACTAGTCCTGGGGGCAATCGACTGGTGTCAGGGCTGAGCTGTTTGGTTAGCAGCTCTCTCCACTATTTAAAGAGGAGCTTGAGACTTGAGATAGGTTAACTCTTCATTGTGATATCTTTACTTAAGTGCTCAAGTGCTCAAGTTCCAAATGTTCATCTTCCTCCCAAACCCTAGCTCATTCTTGTAAGGAGGAAGAAGATTTGTGAGAGGTTGTTCTCCACCGAGAAGGAGAAAGATTTAGCTGGAGATTGTCGGGGCATGATCCACCGAAGGATCAAGGGTTCGTCCACCACAAGGACATGCCGTGGAATAGAAGCAAGCAATCTCCGAACCACGTAACCGGTAACGTGTTAGCATTGTTGTATTTGATAAATTAAACTTCCGCTTGTGCTAACAATTGTAGGAAGAGATTGAATTGGGGTGACCGAGCTATTCACCCCTCCTCTAGCCGTGCCATCAATCACAACAATGGTCACCCCTGATACCAGTCAAGCCACTGAGACATGCAATATGTGTCGGCCGAGTGGGTAGGGTTGTGACACTTACGCACTCTGTTATCACTGATCCTGAGTGATTGAGTGAACATGATGCTGCCGTGGGACCACCCCTACCCCAAGTCATATGGGGGAGCGTCGCTCTCATCTCCTCTAGTCTATGGGAAGAGAAGGAATCTCTGCCTGCTAGCACGCTCTAGATCCACTACCTCTGAGTGTCCAAGCGGAGCAGCGCCGAGCAACTGCACACACCCAACGGTATCCACTAACTCATGAGTAGTTATGTGTGCAGATCATGTACCAGACGATAGGCACAACCACCAGGGAGTGATGATCGCCGACATGCAACAGTGCAGGGATGATGCATGACTCTAACACATGCAATCCCTCCTAGTCATCATACATAACTCAACCTAACTTGCACAGGTCGATCACATATATAATAACCTAACCATCATGCATCTAGATACACATTCAATTATAACTAAAAATCAATCCATACAGATATAAAGTGACATGCCTCTATATCTATGCATACATGAACACTATACAGAATCAGATATCAATCATAGAGGTTGTATAGACAGGAATTTGATCATCTAAAAGATTAAACAATAAGTATCAAGCAGGATAACAATGGTAGTAGATATAAGGTAAATAAAAACCAATTGCACAAGTATAAACAATCATGCATAAAGATAACGTGGATCTAAAGGAAAACAAGCAAGAAGTACCCGCCTTCAAATGGAAGAGACCAACATGTGTAGGGAACCACCCACTAAATAATCTACAACAATAAATTCTAATCAAAGCTCTGTATCAAAGGGCATATTTAAATAGCTATTACAAAGTCTGACAGTGTAATTTGAATTAAAGTGATCGATCACCGGACCGATCCAGGACTTGTGGATCGGTCGCCAGACCGATCTACTGCTGTGCTGGGATTCCCAGCTCTTACGGCAACACAGGCCTGATCAGTCACCAGACCGATCAGGGCGAAGCCTGATCGGTCACTCAGACCGATCAGGACAGATGAACAGTGATTTTTTTAATCAGCTCCTAAGTCCCTGATTGGTCACCGGACCGATCCATACTTGATCAGCAAGGGAACTCACTCACTGTCCCGCTCCCTGATCGGTCACCAGACCGATCAGGAGCAAGGCAGTGAGCAAGCAGCCTGCTCCCTGATCGGTCACTGGATTGATCAGGAGCCACACAGTAGGTTCCCAACCTCACTGTGCGCTCCCTGATCGGTCACCAGTCCGATCAGACACCGCTGGATCGGTCACCAGACCGATCCACGAAGGAGCAGTGTGCCAATGTCCCTGATCGGTCACCAGACCGATCCAGGGACTTAACCCTAGCCCTCCAAGCTAGTGTCTCATCCACCTTAGCCCTCCAAGCCAAGGATTTTTCCATCTAACCCTCCAAGTTGGGAATTTGCACCTAACCCTCCAAGTTAGGACTTTTCACCTAGCCCTCCAAGCTAGGACTTTTCACCTAGCCCTCCAAGCTAGGACTTTTCACCCAACCCTTCCGAGTTAGAACATCATCCAACCTAGCCCTCCAAGCTAGGCACCTGACCCTCCAAGCCAGGACTTTTCACCTAATTCTCCAGGATGGGAATTTGCACCTAACCCTCCAAGTTAGAACTTTTCACCTAGCCCTCCAAGCTAGGACTTTTCACCCAACCCTTCCGAATTAGGACTTTTCCAACACCTAGCCCTCCAAGCTAGGACTTCTCAACACCTAACCCTCCAGGTTAGGATTTTCCAACACCTAACCCTCCAGGTTAAGATTTTCCAACACCTAGCCCTCCAGACTAGGATTTTCCATCCCATGCCTGATCCCCGACCAGGACTTAATCATAATCATCATAATCATAATCAACCTAAACTAAAATCGATGTCAACACCAAAACAACAATCAGGGTCAGACTGCATCAACACTTTCCACCCCCATGCCTTTGTCATTTTCTAGATAGTAGCTACCCCCTGCGAGCTTTCTAGTGATAACATAAGGTCCGTCCCACTGAGGCTCCAGCTTTCTAGGGTCACCCACTGGTTTGATCATCTTTCAGACCTTGTCACCGACTTCAAAGTTGCGGGTGATTACCCGGCGATTATAGGCTTGCTGCATCCTTCGCCGATACGCTTCCAGCCGAGCTGTTGCTTTGTCCCTCACCTCTGAGATGAGGTCCAGGTCGATCAGCCACTCCTAATCATTGTCCTCTTTGTTATAGTGCTGCTGTCGGGTGGACTCTTCCCCTACCTCCACCGGGATGACAGTCTCAACCCCATACACCAACTAGAAAGGACTCTGGTATGTTCCTTCTCGCAGAGTGGTACGGTAGGACTACAAGATGCTGGGGAGTTCGTCGACCCAACTACCTCCGACATGATCTAGCTTTATCTTGAGTCCCTTGAGGATTTCACGATTGACGACCTCGGCCTGTCCATTGCCCTGCGGGTATGCTATTGAGGTGAAGGCTTGACTAATGCCCAACCCCTCACACCATTCTTTTAGCTTGCATCCATAAAATTATCTTCCATTGTCTACCACCAGCTTGTAGGGGATGTCGTATTTGCAGACGATATCCCTACATAGGACCTTCATCACCGTGGCCTCCGTGATGTGTGTTAGAGGCTCAGCTTCTACCCATTTGGAAAAATAGTCGACGAGAACTAGCAGGAACTTCTTCTGCTGTGGCCTGATGGGAAAGGGGCCTACAATGTCCATTCCCCACTAATCGAAGGGACAAGACACCGTAGAAGCTTTCAAGGGTTCGGTCGGTCGATGAGTCACATGTTGATGCCTCTGGCAAGCTTCACACCCGGCCACAAACTTAAGAGTAACGGCTTGGAGAGTGGGCCAGAAGTACCCCACTAGGATAATCTTCTTAGATAGAGATCATCCCCCAATGTGACTCCCGCAGATGCCTTCATGTACCTCCCGCATCACGTAGTCAGCTTCCTCTGGTCCAACACATTTGAGGAGTGGTCGCGCAAAGGCCCTCCTATATGGTTGGTCGCCGACCAACGTGAATCTGGCCGCCCGGCGGCAGAATAGTCGACTTCCCTGGTCCATGCTAGGAACATTCCCACTGCGTAGGAACTCTACGTATAGATCTCTCCAATCGGCCCTGGTGTCCCCTTCTGCGTCCTCTTCAATCTGAGCTACTATCTCTTCCAGGGTGCTAGGCTCATCTAGCTGCCAGGTTGAAATGGAGCTAGCCAGTTTGGCTAGTTCGTCGGCCTTGGTGTTGTCTACCCTAGAAATCTTCTGCAAGATAACCTCCGTGATGGAGGCCTTCAGCTGCTCGTAAAGGACCACATACTTCTGTAGGGGCTCACACCTGACTTCGAAGTCGCCCTTTATTTGTTGTTCCATGAGCTGGGAATCCGAGTATACAATAACCCGAGTAGCCCCCATGTGCTTGGCTACTTGCAGGCTCGCCAGGATCGCCTCATATTCATCTTCATTGTAGGTAGCTTTGAAGTGGAGTTGAATGGATAAATGTAACGTGTCCCCCCGGGGGGAGACCATTAATACCCCGACCTCGCTGTGCCGACTGTTGGAAGAACCGTCTACGTAGATCTTCCATATTCCTTCGGTCTCTGACTCTGGGATAGTCTCTAGCATGAAGTCTGAGAGAGCTTGTGCCTTGATAGTGGCACGAGGCTGATACTCAATACCATATTCGCTAAACTCCGTCGTCCAATTGATCAACCGGCCTGAAGTTTCGTGGTTGGTGAGGACCCGCGCGAGCGGACTGTTAGTGAGGACCACAATGGGATGTGCTAAGAAGTACGGCCTTAACCTCCGTGCCATTAAGACCAGAGCATAAGCCAGCTTCTCCATCGTAGTGTATCATGTTTCGGCATCCTTTAGGAGATGTCTGAAGAAGTAAATGAGATATTGCACCATGCCTTCTTCGTGAACAAGCGCTGAGCCTACCGCCTGCAATGCTGCAAATAGGTAGACAAATAAAGTCTCTCTCTCCACTGGTTTGTAGAGGGTGGGGAACCCGGCGAGGTAGGTCTTCAGGTCCACGAACGCTTTTTCACACTGTTCATCCCACTCGAACTTGACTGCTTTGCTCAGAATCTTGAAGAATGGTAGGGTCCTATCTACAGATTTGGAGATGAATCTAGACAGAGCCGTGATTCTTCCATTTAGCCGCTGCACTTCCTTAAAGTTGTGAGGGGATGACATATCCAGAATAGCCTTTACCTTTTCCGAATTAGCTTCGATCCTCCTCTCTGTCACCATGTAGCCCAGGAACTGACCGCTTTTCACCCCGAATAAGCATTTGGTAGGATTCAACATTAGTTTGTTAGCCCTCAAGGTAGCGAATGTCTCTTCTAAGTCGACTATCATGTCTTTTCCCTTCTCCGTCTTGACCAGGATGTCGTCCACATACATCTCAATGTTTCTCCCGATTTGGTGCCTGAAGACTTTGTCCATCATCCGCTGGTAAGTTGCCCCAATATCAATCCAAAGGGCATGACATTATAACAGCATGTGTCATCGACTGTCACAAAGCTAACTTTCTCCTGGTCTTCGGGCATGAGGGGGGACTTGATGGTAGCTTTGATAAGCATCCAGCATCGAAATAAACTTGCAACCAGCCGTGGAATCTACCAACCGGTCTATTCGAGGCAAGGGATAACAATCCTTGGGGCAAACTTTGTTCAAATCACGAAAATCGATACAAACCCTCCATTTACCTCCAGGATTAGGGACGAGGACTACATTAGCTAACCAAGCCGGGAATTGAACTTCTCTGATGTGCCCGACCTTTAGCAGCTTCTAGACTTCGTCCCGGATAGCCTTGTTTTGTTCTGGTGCAAAATGTCTCTACCTCTGCTTCACTGGTCGGGCTCCCGGGGTAACATGCAGGTGATGCATGAGTAACGCCGGGGGAATCCCTTTGATTTCTTCGGCAGCCTAGGCGAAGACATCCCTATGACTCCGCAGGCAGTCTATAAGACGACTTCTTAATTCCGGCGTGAGGTCGGTGGCGATCTTCGTAACTCCCCCCTCCTGATGAGGGTGAATCTAGACCTCCTCGCTCTCGATCTCCCTCCGTTCTTCCTTAGATCCTTCATCTTCTCGTGGGTTGGCGAGATCAATTTGCAAGGCTCCATAGGACCTCGGTAGGACCTCTGGTGGGACCCCTCTCGGAGGATCTCCTCTTGCTCAGAAGCATCTTGTTGTGAAGCGGCTGGCTCCATTGGTTGCTGTTGGAGCGTCTCTTTGATGGCGTTGGCCACCAAGCGATCTAGTTCCTCTTTTGTTAGGACGATGGATTGTCCCGCCAGCTCTGCCATCGATGCTCCTTCTAGTACTTTACTGGTTTCCCACAGATGGTGCCAAACTTGTTCCGGAAGGAATCGACGTCGACGACCAGTCACCAGGGTTCAGCCCATGCGGATGCTGACGCTAGAGGAAGAGCTCACACCCTGCGAAATTAACATGATTGTTAGGGGAACACGCCGGAGGTTGCCCGGCGGAGCCCACTCCGACGCTCAAGTCAGTACCTCGATCCAGGAGATGAAGATAATGCAAAAAGGAGATGCGTGAAGTAGAGAGAGTGTAACCCCCTTTACCAGAGGGGTTGGAGTACATTTTATACCTGAGGCGACGGTCATACGTGTCTCCACGATTTTCGCCACGCCCCCCATCTGCGGTTACTGGATAACCCTCGTAACAGTCGTCACAATCATTAAATCTAGGTCGTTGTAAGGATGAAGACGTTAATGACCGTGGATTATGAGTCATGATTATCCCGTAGTTATTGGTGATCATTATCCATGAATTCGCAGCTAGAGGGGTCGTTACTTGCAGTCGAGTGCTTCTTGGGCTCTGCTACCCCGAGGTGATCTCGGGATCCTCTGGCCTGGGAGGTCCCGGGCATTTTGCCTTCCCGAGGTGGTCCTGGAGACCTGGCTTTCCGAGGTGAACTAGGGAGTGCGTCCTCTGGAGTGATCTTTAGGGCTATGTCTATTCGAGTTGGTCTCGGGATTCCCCTTCCCGAGAGGGTCTCGGGCGTCACGAAAAGAGTCGTTCCGACTAAGTAGATCTTGTCACACAATTTTTTCAGTCTATATGTCAGCCATGGGCTACTCAACCGCATCAGCTATGATATATTTTATAAAAAAAAATCTTCTAAATAAGATAGATAACTATTAGATGATGAATTTTTAGATCGGCCGAGGACTTTTTAATTTAATCTGATGATTAATAAAAACCTTCCGTAGGTTTGAATTATTTCTCATATTCGATTATTACATGATATGTGATATTTATTCATATTTTGACTCATCCACTTCGTATAGAAAACTTATGAAAGAAGGGCATGCTAGAATTAAATTAAAATTAATTAAACACATAAACTACAGTAATATTATTACCTCATCAGATATATGAAATTTTAGGCTTAGTTATAGGATATTATTAAATATTTTATTTTTATGAATAGCGAATTCGATTACGTTGATGGGTAAGATGAACCTTCATACGACTTTTTTTAATTTATTATAATGATTAATAATTTTTTTTATAGAATTAAATTGATGACTTTCAAATAATTTATTAATTGATTTGATAAATTAAATATTTAAATTATAAAAAAAAATTTGACCTGAATCATATAATAGATTTGCAAGAAATCTAAAAAAAATATAGATCCGTTCATGCTTATCTAATTATCGGAAACGAAACCTCGCTTCCAAACACTCACGGATAAAGATAACTAAAAATTTAGTTAAATAGAATAAAATTGTTTGGATGTTAAAATTCTGTTAATTAATTTAATATTTTAAATTTTCTTATCAAATACAAAAATTTAATTGGATTTTAATTAAATATTTTATTATTTAAAAATTTTAATTAATTCAGTTAATTCGATTTTTATTAAAAAATTTAATCAATACAGTTAATTTTAAAAAAAATCAGTTAATCACATAGTCACCCTTACTCATTGTATCTATGGAAGATACGATAATGATCGCCGTATTTAGGATCAAGAAAAGATTAAAATTTGTCATTATCATTCCTTCTTCCAAGTCTACTGGCCCCACGCGTTGTCTAGGTGTGGAGATATGATGGACCGGATCTATTTGTTTTTTACCTGCTTTGCGCTACCTCCCTCGTACCCACCTATGTTCGACTCGTAAACAAAGGTTGGAAATCAAGTAAACAAGGAGCAGATTGGAAACTGTTTTCCGTTTAAAACAGTAGTCTTGGTAATAACGCACCCTGCAATATTACCTCAACAAAAAAACAAATTCTCACAGTGGGCCACATTTTAGAGCAATTGCACCCGTTCCCCCACGTGCAGGATATGAGAATCTGGTGGCCTACGGGGAAATCTACTCCCGATCTCAGCTGGATTCGCTGGATCGGACGGCTAAGGTTTCACCATCAGCTCGATGACCAGGAGGGTGGTGTGCTGTACGTGTCTCTGCCGTAGGAGGGGCATCGAACGGTTATGATCTCCCAGTAATAATTTCTCGTTCAACGCCTTTCTCCCTTGTTTTTTTCCCTTCCTGTTCTCCTCTCTTCTCCTTTGCGCCGCCTTGCTTTCCCTGGCAGTTCTATCTAATCCAATCCCTCTTTAATTTCTAAGAACTACTCTCTCTTTTTGATATATATTTTTTCCTTTTATGCTTCTTCGATTCCTTCCTTCTCCCGCCGCGATCAGGAAACGGAATAGTTATGATTTTTTTTTTACTTTTTTTCCTTGTTTGTGTTCTGAATCAGCTCTCCGATTCTAATTTCCAATTCGATATGATGACTGTTTCGATCAATTTCATATCTTGATAAGAAAAAAGTGCGATTGCCTCGGTTTAAGATCGCGCGGATGAGGCGATTTTCATAAGGTGGGGTTGTGTTGGATTTTACGATTCTTACTTATTTTGAGGGTTTTATCCACTTTTGTGATGTGTGTGTGTATGATTGACGATCCAGTTATTGGTGTGGGGTTCGTGGAGCTGAGATTTTGGAGATGGCGACGCGGAGTCCCGTGAAGATGGCGCCTGTAGCCCCTTCGAGTGGGAGCTTGGACGACGATTACGAGAGGGACATCGAAGCTTTACGGCGAGAGCAGCAGCAGAATAGAAACTTGTTCGACCTTGATCCGGATGAGCTCAATATTTGCCGGAGCGGCAGTGCACCTCCCTCCATCAATGAATCAGTAAACGCTCTCAGGAGCCTTTATGGGCCTTCTGGCCTTACCGAGCCACCGGGCTTCCACCGTCGTGATGCTCTGAGGCCCTCAGACGAGGAGATGAGGTCGCATCCGGCCTACTTGTCTTACTACTATTCCTATGCCAAATCAAATCCGAGGATGCCGCCCCCGGCGATATCAAAGGAGGATTGGCGAGCAAGACAAAGACTTCATACAGGGGCATCCTTATTTGGGGGAATTGGCGATAATCGAATTAGAAAAGAACTTGCAGAGGCCGAAGTAAGTGGCAGCTCCCTCTTTTCATCGCAGCCAAGCTTCACAAAGCACGACGAACCAGTGGAGATGCTGAGGCCCAATGGATTACTGCAGCAAAAGAATCACTCCGCTAGGGAGTCAGGAGAGTGGCTCGACCTGAATACTGATGGTCTTATAGGGTTGCCAGATGTTGGACTCGGTGCAAGAAGGAAAAGTTTTGCGGATGTACTGCAGGTAACTAAACTTCACTGAACCCTGTTAATTCCATCTTTGTGTAAATTTGGTCTGCCCGGCATATGCAGCAAGAGCCTGTTGTAGAACTACCACTTCGAGTACTATAAACAGTTTTTTTTAGATGCCTAAAGTCAAATGTCAATCATAGTAATGATTCAATGATATTCTTAGGAATTTGTATTGCTTAGACTATTCTCAGTTATATTCCTAATATGATAATTGCCATGGATTTGAGAAGCCCTTGAAGAAGCTTTTTACATGATAACAAAACACACAGTAATGGAATGGCTTAGCTTTGCATATATTCAATAGTGCAAGTATTATAGTTTGTGGCATGCTCTAGTTCAGGCAATTTTGTAGCACGGCATTCAAGCTTTGCTGCAATTATTCAAGATACATGACCAATCTACAAGTTTTGTTGGTGCTGTGTCTCCCGCTAGACCTCAAAAACCATATACAGATAATAATTACGTAAATAAATGAGCATAAGATTGAGGGGAAATTATAAGAAATCGAAGGCAATGTTCTATTTTGAGTTGTACTTGCAAAAAGAAAAATGTGCAAAAAAGAGGTTTGAATAAAAGCCAAAGGTCGTAAGGATGTGCACATTATAAAATTTCATAGAGAATCTTTAGAAAAGTACCTGTGCCGTTTGAAACTTGAATTCAAAATTTAACTTGCGTAGTCAAAAGAAACAAACATATTAAAAGAGTTATAATGGTCATAATGCAATCAGTTTATACAGACAAATTTAAATCTTTCAAGTTTCAAATATTTTTGTGGAACAAAAAATTCAAAGAATTGCAGGATTGAAAGTAAAATACTTTTTTTTTGCAATTATTTGAATATGGATAAAGTTTCTGTGAAATATGAACATAAGTTGTAGAAAATAATATGTTAATGAAGAACTCCGAAATTTAGTATTGAAGGCTCAACTTGTAGAAGCGACACATGTGAGTTCAATAATGAATTGTATCTCACTAAATATATGATAATATCTAATGTGTTCTAGCGATTGAACCTCAAATTTTGTGTATTGGGATCAGATACCTCCCAGGGCTTGGCACAGATGGTAAACGTATGGTATTCTGTCAGGCAAGGGTTAATCCCGGGATTTCACAGGCCCCACCATGTGATTGCCACCTGTGCTCTTGTTAAACCTTTCTCCATATGATGTGAGGCCGTTGTAGGGGGGCTGCTTGGCAATTCTACATTTTTTTTTATGTATTGGGATCAGATAGTCATACTTAGATAGATGAGTGAGTCCTCATGGATATTTTAGTGCATCCACCATCCACCTTGCCTTTTTACTCAATAAGTGCTAAGCTTCGACAAGTGCAGTAATAAGCACAATATCTTTATAGATACAGTTGATTAAAATTTCAAATTAGTGATTTGTCTGATTGGCTTGGCATCGTTGTTTTATTTTATTTTATTTTATTTTTTTTGCACTATGGATTAGTATCTTCAATTGTTTAGGTTTAGTTGTTATTGGATGCAAACTAGTTATTGAATTAAGGTTTTCCATATTGTTCAAAGAAAAAGGATACATGCCCTGAATAGGTGAGCAAGATGAAATGCCTTTTTATAGTGCATAAAGTTTGGTATAATGCTTGCTTTCCATAGAAGATGCTTGATTATCTCAAGTTTAAAAGTTATTAAAAGTAGCATTAGTCTGCTTCCTCAGATATATCTTCAAATAGTTCACCTAGCCATCAAGCTTCTCTAACAGCTTTATAGTCTACTACTATTTGTTTCTATGCGTCTAGAAACAAACAAACAAAAAATCAAATTGTATTTTACTAAAAAATATAAATAAACAATAACTAAATTCTATTTTATAACAAAAAAATGATTGATTGAAATGCCATTTTCAGATTTTCTATTATTAGAAATTAAAAAAAAAATCAGGATTCAACATAATTTCACATTTCAAGATATCCAACTCGATGTTAGCAAGATCACTACCCTATTATTGGTAATGGAACCCAACTTCTGAGTACTTTACATTTGAAGACAAAGGATATTCACAGGTGAATATTTTAATACATACCTTTCTATTAATAATGTCTTGCCACGATATGGAGTGGTTGAAACTATTTTACACCTATCATCCATGCCAAGTTTTTTATTTCTTGCATTGTAAATCTACTACAAACAAAAGTTGTGTTACGTTCTAAGTGTTCATAACATCAAAATATTTAATTTTGGGAGATGTTTAGAGATTTTGATGAAATTTTAAATACCTTAAAACAGTATTTGTCTAGTCTTATCAATGCATTGTAACTCTATTGATCTGACAATTTTTGACTTGAAAGATATATAGTTTATCTGAGTGATTCATTATTCTGTACTCTGAATCTTCAGAAAAACAATCCGATAACAAGATTCTTTAAACACTTAATTGAATCTACCAAAATTCTACATGAAGTCTCCTGGCCATCAGCTGTCTTAAGAGGGGAAAGTAACCTCTGTCACCATTTCCATACTAGAAAGGATTTGTGTATATGAAGTGTCCAAGTCACACTATGTTCATTTTCACTATGAGGGTTTTTACTACTAAATCTATATTAAAAAAAATTCATTTGGATTTTTGTTTAATCAAAATGCCAAACTTCTAAATTGTTTCATAGGGTCGTGTTGAGTATTTTTTATGGATTTTCTCAATTCAATTATCTGTACTAAATTACAAGCTAAATCTCCTTTTTGCCATTGGATTTCCCAATCAAATTCATTGTAACACAATAATTATCAATTTCATGAACATTCCTTTGTATTTCAGAAGCACATAACATTAGTCCTGATAAACCCCAATTTATTGCTTTCTTTCCACCAATAATGCCCATTTCTTTTGAGTCCAAAAATAGGATTTAACATAATCAATTTTTGTCAATAATTCTGTTAAAGAATAATTGCAAAAATCTAAACACTAGTTTATCATATATCTGCTGCTAAAGAAGATGGAGAAAAAAAAAGTGTTCCTCATATTTTCAAACTTTACATTCCTTTGACATTATCCTTAATTTCCAAATCACATCAGCATTGCATGACATACCAAACCATATGTTTTATCGAGTTACCCTTTATTCAGTCACAATCTTAAAGTAAGATACAATTTTAACAGATGAAATAGATGCATGGAAGTCATTAAAGAAGTTAAATAATTGTGAAGTTGTTCACAGGTTCAAGCATGCACCTCCGTGTGACAGTGTTCATATGAAATGGAGCGGAAAGGCCTTTGTTTCTTGGCTAATTTTGCTAGTGCATGCATCATCCAATGAATTTTGTAATAAGCCCTTTTGATCCCATGTTGTGGAATGTTATGCTAAGCTTTTTGGCGAGAAATTTCTTTAACGACCAAGAATTTGGTTTTTTGGTTTGGAAGGGAGATTGTTAGACTGTTATTTGCCTATCTAGGCCTTTGTAGGTGCATTGCTCCTATGAGTTCAGCCATGTATTTGACTGCCAGGTAAGTCATGAAGTTTTATGATGCATCATGGATGCATTACTTAGGCTATTGATGCAGTGGAACTTAGTTAATCAGCAGTATGATTTTTGAGTAAAGTAGTATTTATGAGTGTCTCTATTCAGTGGTTGGCCAGACAACGGATTTAGTGTGCTTATTGATGTACTGTTGCCTGTGAAAAGGAACTTGATGTAATTTAGTTATTAGCATTATGGATTTAATTCTATTTTTCATTTATCTCTTCTCTCATTCCTCTGTCCACTTCATCACTCTCTTTTTTTTGGCAAATGGCATAAGAGCCAATAGTTATTCTGCTGTTATTATCTACTTCATCATTTTAATCTAGTGCCCTTTCCTCCATCCCACTACATGTATAAATCTACTAATCTATCCCTGCCACTAGGAGGTATCTAAAGTGTCACTGCATTTTGTTTTTCTTTCTGAGGTTCAGGATCCATAATCTGATACAGATGCTTGCCATTTCATCTTTTGCAATTCAATGTGCATTCCGTTCTGTTATGGATGTGTAGCAGGAATTTAATTCTTTTGCCCTTATTATATATGCATCATGCAGTTTATTTTTTTTTTTTCCAGGAAGAACTGGTTCATCCAGCTTCTGTTGCTGGACATATTTCATGCCCAGTTAGTCGCAAGGCATATGAAGATACTGATTCTGGAAGACACTCTGATTCCATGCTGGCGCATCTTGATGAATCAGAAACTTTAAATGGTCTGCAATACAGAGCATCGTCGCCCAGTCTTGTTAGCGTCAGAAGCGTTGGTTCCTCGGTTGAAGCAACAGTGGATCCTTCAGTAGGTAGAAATACAAATAGGGATCCTTTGTTGATTCAAAGGTTGCCAAGCCCCTCCCTCCCTCCTGTGGGAGTGAGAAATGAGGATACTGATATACACAATGGTATTCGATCAAATCACATGCATGATTTTTCATCTACTATTGGGAATTCTGATGATATTGCTGCAGCTATGTTGAATTTGAACTTGTCTGCACACAACCAAGCAGTTCCTGGTCGCCGGCAATACAAATTGGATCCTGCCACCTTAATAAATCCATTAGATCAATTCATTGGACAAAATGGTACATCTTATTGATTTCGTACTACTACTGTTTTGATTTTGTCAATGATTGCATCCGATGAAATAGATGTCATTCAATTTATGGTAGATTTCCCATGGCTAAAACCTAGTTCAATAGGATCTGATAGTTGACATTTATTTTTGATAAGATCTTTATTTGTTGGGTTAAAGTCAATAACATGCTGGAAATCATGGGCTACCTGTGCATAATTTTTTTTTAAAGTGAAATTTATTAATATACACACATGATTATAAATATCAAGTTGATGGAATAACTATATTATTTAATTTTAATGTTCATTTATGTTATGGAATTAACTCAACTATTATGTTTAGAATTTAATACAGCAATGTAAGGCATATTTTTAAATATCAGGCATTTTGACAATATATCTTGACACCTTAGGAAATTTGATCATTTGTCTAAATAGGCAGATCAAAAAATAGTATGAAAAATTATTTTGCCTCTAACTAATGTATTTCCTTATCATCTCACTTTGACATGTGAAGGCCTAATCTCAACAGAAAATTTATTAACATATACAAAAAAAAACGAAAACACAGATAACACCACAAATAATAATGTAAAGCTTATTTTAGAATGTCAGAAAAATATTTTCAATAACAACTTATCATCTCAAGTGACATGTCTTTCTTTAGCCATCAATGTCATCCATATGAATTAGACAAAAGAAACTGATCAATTCATCAAATGTTAAAGATTTATGAGGATCAAAGGATAGTAGAAACATAGAAAAAGGATATCTAGAAAAACAGAACTAATTTGGTGAGAAGATTAAATCCCATAATCAAGAGGGAATTAATTAATTAAATGACTTATTAAATTAAAAAGAACTAAATGAATACTAATAATTTGAGAAAGCTTTTACTAGATTTGCAAATGACACTTGGCATTTGGGAATTTGCTCACAAATACACAGTTGACTTGAAAATTCACACGCCTTCATATTATTTGCTATTAAAAATGAACCTTATGTTTTGTTGCCAACAATATGAAAGGTCTCGCTCGTGATGAACTTTGCTTATATATATTTACATAGATAGATAGATAGCTAGATGTGCTTGCCAAATGATCTTTTTTGAAATATTTCAGCTACATACTTACTGGTGCATCAAATTGTTTCAATGTTTCCCTGCTTTCTCCTCTTTTGGGTTATCCTAATGCATTGACATTATTGTCATGGTGCAGAAGGACATCCTACTACAATCCACAACCAGTTGAAATCTGGTTTTCATCAACAAACCATGGAGTCAGTTGGTGGGCACTATTCACTGGAGAATGCAGATCCATTACATGCTGCTGGCTATTTGAGCCCTTCTTTGGGAGGAAAATTTCTTGGTTCATCACACGTGGATTTACCCGATTACCAAAGTGCATATTTGGGAAATGTGCTCGTGAATCAAAATGGCAGATACGGTGTACCTCACCTTGGCAAGTTTAATAGTTTAGATAATAGTTTATACGGCGATCATGGTTTTGGTATGGGTATCCCATATCCAGCAAGTCAAATTTCAACTACTACTCACGGTCTCTTGAACTCTGTAAGCCCAATTAGACAAAATGGTCGGTTATGTCGAATGCCATCCACAGCTCGAAGTCAAATGGGAGTTTCCCATGTTTCATGGTTCCCAGAGAATAGTGCAATTGGAGAAGGTTATTCTTCATCTTTGTTATTAGAATTCAAGAACAACAAAACTAGATTATTTGAACTTTCAGATATTGTTGGACATGCTGTGGAGTTCAGGTGCTCTTTTCAAGTTTTGCATATGTTCTTTGACGAACATAGTGGTGATTTGTTTACTAACATGTTGTGTATGTGTGCGCTTCTAGTAAGGATCAGCTTGGAAGTCGTTTCATTCAACAGAAACTTGAAACTGCTTCAATTGAAGACAAAAACTTGATTTTTCCTGAAATAATCTCTAGCGCTCATGCCTTAATGACTGATGTTTTTGGCAATTATGTCATTCAAAAAGTATGTTTTTCTTTGATTTCAATAACTGTTAATGAAATGGTTTTCACACTTCTATAATTGCTTATTGCGCTGGCAGTTCTTTGAGCATGGTACAGAAATTCAGAGAAAGCAACTTGCAATTCAGCTGATTGGTTGTGTTTTGCCTCTCAGTCTTCAAATGTATGGTTGTAGAGTAATCCAAAAGGTTTGTCTATACTTTATTCTTAGGTTTAATAATGCTTAAATATTGGACAGCCAAGTTGAAATTTCCTATTTGTTGAATGTTCTCCGTTGTTTATGTTCCAGTGCATCACACAAATATTTCACCTTTCAGAGTATGCTTTGTTATTTTGGCAATATTTCTGTACAAAAAACTATCAGGAAAGTTGTTAAATGTTAGTTAATATCTGAAATGCCTTAAATAAAACTTTTGAGTCGTCTCATACTTGACCAATAACTGCTGAACAAGATTGGTAATAATATAGACTTTCTCGATTTAATTAATTGACCATTTGGTTCAAGGGAATAAAAGAATAATGACACACCAAATAATATGAGCTTTGTTGAAGCACCAAATTTGAACAGATGCAGGAATGAATTTGCAAGATTCAATCATAAACGTAGCAAATTATACACAATTAAACATAATCTAAGGTTCCATCATAAACTGGAAAGTGGAATATGATATTCTGACAACAAATCTCCACTAGATTTTACAGGATATCCATATTCACTGTTCGTAGAGGTTTTGTCAATGAGTTAAAAAAATTTCACTATATTTGCAATAAATGTATACAGATATGGATCAAATAATGTGTAACCATATTTCTGATTACGACTTATGAGAGTGTTAATAGCCATTGGGTTTTGCCAATCTCAACAAGTTACTCTTAATATTATACACCTTACAATAATAAGTCGTCTCTTCAAATGAATCATTCTCTCTCTCTTATCCATTAATAACCAAGGGAAGGTTTGTGTTCATAGTATGCTTCCTCTTTTATATGGACCTCCATATCTACAATAACATAGGAAGTTTTGCTTATAATATTTGATGAAAGTAGAATGCTTAATGATAATCAAAAAGTTAATTTGATTGATAAACTGTACCGTATCGTCCTTAATATCCAGAATGCCTTATGCTATTCAATGTGTTGATCATTATGAACCCAGCATATAGGTAGCAAATTATATATACCATGGAATAGATGTACCTAGTTGTAAGCCAGCCGGCCAGTTGGTAGCCAATTGTATAATCTAAAACCGTGAGGAAATACAGTTTGTTGTTTCCTTTATTGTTCTCATAGCTTTATGTCCTTTTGCAGGCTCTAGAAGTAGTTGATGTTGAGCAGAAGGCTCAAATGGTGCTAGAGCTTAATGGTCATATTATGAAATGTGTTCGTGATCAGAATGGAAATCACGTAATCCAGAAATGCATTGAATGTATTCCTCAAGACAAAATTCAATTTATCATAGAAGCATTCTACAGTCATGTTATAGCGCTTTCCAGCCACCCTTATGGTTGTCGGGTCATTCAGGTACAAACATTTTAGACTTGGCATTTGGAATTGATTGCCCAAACTGCAACCTAGCATGCCACTTACGACCTTATATTGATGATGACAGAGGGTATTAGAACACTGCAATGATCAAGAAGTCCAGAGTATTATGATGGAGGAGATCATGGAAGATGTGTGTAATTTGGCACAAGACCAGTATGGGAATTATGTTATTCAAGTAGGCTATTGTATTTTTTTTTTCTTCTTGCGTTACCTTTTAACTCTTGCACTTTGTCTTGATTATTTCATGTGGGAAGAATGCATAAAAGCATTCTCTGAAGTTCTTTTGTTCCTTTGCTTGTTTTCCTTTGTTATTTCTTGAAGTACTCTCAGGCGTCAGTTAGATGTGGTATTTTGTAATGGCACATTAGTTTATACATTGACCTTAACCTCTGACCTCATTGATCTATTTGTTGGTAGCATGTTCTGCAATACGGCAAACCAGAAGAGCGATCAGCTATAATCAGTAAGCTTGCTGGACAGATAGTTAAGATGAGCCAGCAAAAATATGCTTCCAATGTCGTTGAGAAGTGTCTAACTTATGGCACCCCTGAGGAACGTCAAATCTTGATAGATGAGATTCTTGGTACGACTGATGAGAATGAACCTCTTCAGGTGGGTACTCAATCTGCGTTCTAGAAGTTAAACTGCTAACAATATAATTTACCCTGTTGCAATCTCATCTTCGCAGGCTATGATGAAGGATCAGTTTGGTAATTACGTTGTACAAAAGGTTCTAGAGGCATGTGACGATAAAAATTGTGAACTTATACTTCAACGTATCAAAGTTCACCTGAATGCTCTGAAGAGATATACATACGGCAAGCACATTGTTGCCCGGGTTGAGAAGCTAGTGGCAACAGGAGGTAGTTACTTATGCGATAGACTAACTGTCAGTTAACCATCTCGATTTATGACTCAACCAATCTTTCTGTTTACAGAAAAGCACATTGGTGCATCGTCATCGTCGCAGTATGCTGCTTAGAAGAGATTGCAGCCGTGTGGAATTGATGAAATTCTGTACAGTTAATGATAGTAGCACCACCAGCTTTCTAATTTTTCTTGTTCGGTATAAATAAAAACCGGGTTGAGCTTGAGTGACTTGTTGTGAATAAATTATCGGCTTTGTTTAAATAACAAAGTTTTCCATATTTCAGCGTGTATATTTGGGTCATGTAGGAGTTCAAAACATGGCGACAGCAATGTTAGCTCTGTCTGCTAGGTTTAGAGATGTTTAGGCCATCAAATGTAAAAAAGGGCTTTAGAACTCCTTTAATTTTAGTTCGGCAACGGCTGTTGAAACGTTGTCTAAGCTGATTCCTCACTGCTCATCGTTTGTATGTTTTTTTATGCATTTTTAAATCGATTTAATTTGAGTGTTTGATCCATTGATGGAATAATACCAGAGGTGCAATTAGTTTGATTTTAATTGAAAAGAAAGCTTGTCTATTTTGGCTTTGACGGTTACTATCCGTTTCAGCTACTAATTATCGCTTGGACTTAGAGATCTTTCTAACCAATTCAAACAAACTAAATTTCATGGCCCACTCAGATTGACTGACTGGATTGGCTTGTCTAGCTCGATCTCCATCCTACCGACCTAGCTCATCTTAAACAACTAAATGGCTAGCTTGCCGAGCTAACATGGATCCTCCGGGCTAAGCAACTACCACATACAGGGCTCACTAGGTCTATTGGTTTGTGTGGTTCTTTATGATGGAATGGATGAATAATAATAATTATGATTAGAACAAAGTAAAATATTCTATGCTAATTCAAAGGGAATAAAATGGCTATTACGATGATTTTAACTCTAATTTGAGTCATTGTATAATATCAATTATAAAATTTTCATTTATATTATTTAGCATTATCCTAGTAATATTACTTGCACTTTAAAAAAAATTGAGCAATTATATGTCACTGTATTTTGTTGAGATTGCATAGTATAATACAAGAGTTTGAGACTACAACTACATATGAAATTTATTTCAACTTACCTCACTATACAATGTTCATGCATCAAGTTGACAACATATGAAGCACATAATTAATCATTTACCTAAATAGTAGTTGATATGCTTGTCAACAATGCGATGACTTACTTGAGTCATATTTTAGATGAAGTAATAAACCGTTCTTAGAGATTCATAGTTGTTTCCTCGTAATTGCACAAGAGCTCTAATTGTCTAAAGAATTAAACATATTCACTAAGTATGCAGTAAATCCAAGTATCACGGTGTTGAATTGGAAAGAGGTTATGCATTCGTTATTCTAAACTGCTTGAAATTATAATTGTGAGAAAGACATACATAAGTATCTTTTGCAATTAACAAAAGAGGTTATGCAGTCTATCCATGTGAGGATATTTAGCATGCGAACCATCCAAAGAATATACAGAATACAATCTTCCAACTAACAGATGAAATGAATAAAAGAGATGTTCAACATCTTCTCATATCTCATCTCTACATAACCTCATCCAAGGAGCATATGTTCCACCAAATATCCTCATCCCATATGTAGATTTAAGTGTGAAAATATTTGAGTTACTCTATTTCCAATGCATGTTCACATGTTGAACACCAAGCTCCCTTCTAACTATTCTTACAAAATCTATCAACTCAGTTGCATATACTGTCCTAGTAAAATGTAGTCCCAATATTGAAGAAAGAATATCCAACTATTTTAATATTACTCTTTTAGTTGTGCTGACAACGAACAGGTATAGAAAGATTCATTTTAGAATCCATTTATTTTATCACTCCTTTATCATTTGGACGTATTCATGTTCCATTATAATAAAAATCTCTTATCTACCAAATGCCCCTCTAAGTAGCGAGTTACTTAGAGTTGGTACTTTCCATCCTTTATGTGTAAAATAATTCGTCCCAACAATGTATCTCTAAGGAGATTAGGTTTGCATGGTAATGGAGTTGAATGGAGTCCTTCGACGATCGCTAACTTGCAGTCATGCCACTGCCGTTCTTGTTCCTTTGAGAGTAGACCAAAAGGCTGCCCAACTCCGTCCATGCTCATCTTCAATAAGCGAAAGAGTTTTTTTTCCCAGACATAACACTAACGGTGGATGCATAATATCTTTGACACAACCGTTAGAGATCAATTTCTAAGAATATACACTACCCAATTTGCACCTAACACCTATATACCTATCCATGAGACATACTTAGAAGGTCGTTATCTATTTTTATAGTTTTTTTTCAAATGACAAATTACACATCAACATTTTCATAAATTTTCAAAAAGACCCCAAAGTTTCAACAGATTGTTAAAAATGATCAAAACACATTTACTAAAAGCTACCCTTAATTTTCAAAATAAATGGACTAGCGTCCAAAATAAGTGAACCGACTCAAATAATAATAACTTTATGAAGGAAGCAAAGTAATCTACTGATGCCATGTGCTTACTCTCTTCAGGTGGAACCCGACTTAAACAATTTTGTAAGAACTCGTACATTTTGTAACATGGTGGAACAAAGAAGAAAGTAAGTTATGCTTATTTCTTCCACTTTGTCATTTTCATAACACATTCCTTTTGAACAGCAATATTGGAACTTGATCGAGAGCTTGGTCAAAGATTAGAGTTGACGGCAGTTCAGTTCAAGTGCCATTACCTCCGGATTTTTCAGAATCATCTATATCAAAACCCTCAGCCATCCTCTGTGTGTGATTCTGGGTTTGTCTCTCGACAGCCACGAAGTACAAGCCTACAGCAACAATTTGTCAAAACCACAACTTCAGAACTAAGCTTCCAAATGATTCACACATAACTGCACTAAAGTTGGCGAGGAGTAAAGTTATATGCAAACTACTGAACTACTGACTGGTACTTGCAATTACACTAAGTTGCATGAAACAAGTTATAGCCATTTGGCAAACACACAATGGCAGAAAATTTTCTATAGTACAGCCATGGAATTATCCGAAAGGAAGAGAAAGTAGGTTTCACTGCCAAATTTTCAGAGATTGAGTTTCAGCCTCACTCTACTCTATGAGCTTGTATTTACATCCGCGGAAGGGCGACTAGTTATCACTTAAGTATCCGCGGTTTGATCCCTAACTACGGCGTATTTTGCAAAAATTTCTCCTCCAAATGGGACGCGAACCCTGGGATGCTGGCTTTTTGAACTGTCCGCCGCGAGCGCTTCCCGATTTACCCAGACGCCCGGTGAAAAATTTCCGTGGAGCTGGGCCGGTCGCCCAAGGTTCGACGTTATCTAACTTCGTTAATTATTTTTGTATTTACATCCAACTAGTTCCACCACTCATCATACCATGCCAATGGAGACTAGAGATAATTAATGGAAGCTCTTCCAAGCTCCTCCCACAATATCAAAAGGAAAAGCTAAGAATTGTGGTTGTGTGTGGAATTTAAACAGTTTGACAACAGTTTTTTTTATATTCATTTTTTGAGTTTTATATTCTCTACTAATTTAATCATCAGAGCCTCTGAGGGAATCTCCTTATGTGTTTTCATTTTGTATGTACCCTTTTAAGAGGCACGCCTAGAGTCAGCTAAGCTACATTAGTACACTGCAGCGGATGGCAAATGACCTGCTTCCAGTCAAAAATAGTATGACACTAAAAGGAGGCTGATCTTATGGTCATGGCACACAAGTCCACACCATCGAAAAAAATCATTGAAGAAATAAACAATAACTTTAAAAGATGATTATAGGGAAGCCAGACATACAAGTGAGACAAAGCATACAAGCAAGATCTTCAAAAAGATGTACATATTTAGTACCAAGGAGAAAACATCAAAGATTAAGACAAAAGAATATTCCAATTAAAATGTAGGCAAGAATCATACTCTAAATCTATAGGCTAACCACCAAAAATTAAGAAATATTGATTTATTTGACTGAAACGGGCAACTAAGAAATTAGTTAACTCTTTCAAATGCTAGTACCAACAGTTCGTGTAGCAAACTTAATTCTTTCAAATGCTAGTGCAATTCTCATAACCAACAGGTATCTATTCATTAAATTGAGGTGGCATGAGCAAATTAGAATACATAAGGTGGCAAAAGACAATTCGCTCGTCTCCATCGCCCTGCCAACCCGTCTCAAGGCCAACACGGAGGAGATAAATCATGTGAGCTACTAGCCTAGATGTTGTGGCTAGCGCGTGAGGAGGAAGGACATACTGACTTTGCTAGGTTTTGACCCCTAAATCTCAAGGTCGCAACACTCACGCACTAACTATCAGTCCATTGCAAATTAGATACATAAGGTGGCAAATTAGAATACATTAAAAAAAAATTGATTAACGAGGTTGGGTAATACCGAACCTCAGGCGACCGGCCCGGCCTTACCAAAGTTTCCCACCGACCGCCAGGATAAATTGGGAAGTGCTAGCGGTGGACGATCTAGAAGCCCAACGTTCCAGGATTCGCATCCCATTTGGAGAAAAAATTAGAATACATAACCAAAAAAGGTGGAACCGCCACCTTAGCGGCCCCCTGGTCCCGGCCCCATAGGTTTCCAGAGGGAGGCAAACTACGGTTATCACTGGTACGGTGAGGCACCTGGGGTCGAGGGAATTAATACCAGCAGACCAGAGTTTTATTCCCGTGCGCAACTGGCGACCCTCGAACCTGTGACCTCGACCAAATCTGCCAGGCGCCTTACCATCCGATCCAGCCCGTGAGGGCAAAATTAGAATACATAAGGACTAAGGTCATGTGGTTCAAATGACAGTGGCAAAAATTTCATAAAATCTATTTTTTTTAGTTGATTCAAAACAAGCTTTGAAATCTCTCTAATAAATTATCGAACCTTGACACATTATACCATACACCACGAGGAATTCAACTAATTTTTCTGTTTTTGCCATGTTTCTCTAAAATTAAAATTCAATTGATTATCTATATGAATTCATCTTGACACACATTGAAGTAAAAAAAAAGACTCATTTTTAATTAATTTTTAATTGATATACTCTTAATAAAAATAGAAAATATAAGTGCAAGATAATTAAATAAGTACAACTCATTTAAATTCATCACAGTATGCTTTAACAAATGTACAATTCCAAGTTAAATTAGGCAAGAGAGGGGTCTAAGTTTGGGTACAGATATACCACAAGTCCAAAGCAAGGCATGCATCAAGATATTGCCTCTTGGCAATCTTGCTTTTGCAATGGCATAAATTCTATAAATATAACCATGGAAGCAAGGTTGTCAGGAGCGCGTCAAAGAACGCAGGAGCGCACGCGCCTACGAACCCAACAGGGTTGATCGTGCTCGCCTTGCTGTTTGGCGCGAGCTTGGCCGCCGGCGTGGGAGCGCCGATCAAGCACGTAGGGGCGCAAGGAGCGGTCGCTCCTTGCGCCCCTGTCCGCCCTAACTTTTGGCCCAAAAAGGAAATTCCAAATCGACCTGACCTCGCGTCCCAAATTGCTGCCGCGATCGTCGCGTGATTGCTTCCCTAAAGCCGTCGCCTTCATCGCGTCGCCAAGCCGCTGCAGGTTTCGCATCGCCGCCGCCTTCGTCGCGTAGCCGCCGCCTTCGTCGCGTCGCAGCCTTCGTCGCGTCGCCGCCTTCTTCCCGTGAGGACTGGTGAGCAACTCTTCTTCTGTTATGGATTTCTTCTTCTTCTTCTTCTGCGATTCTTCTTCTTCTTCTACGATTCTTCTTCTGCGATTCTTCTTCTTCTTCTGCGATTCTTCTTCTTCCGCTGCTTTTCTTCTTCTGTTTTTTTTTTCTGCGCGGTTCTTCCTTCTTCGACGCGATCCTTCTACGCGATTGCTCTTGTTGGAGTTGCCCTTCTTCTTCTGCTATTCTATTAGGCCTTCTTCTGTTGCAAAAGATTGTTTTTCTTCTAACGTTTTCTTCTGCAAAACCACGTGATGTTTCTTCTGACTTTTCTTCTATTAGGCGTTTACTTTTTGCAGAAATTTTTTGTTTTCTTGTTGCAAAACAGTCCCTGTTCAGTGTTCAGTGACGTGAACTGCAGTTTTCTTCTACAAAACCACGTGATGTTTTCTTCTATTATGCGTGTTTACTTTTTGCAAAAGTTTTTTGTTTTCTTGTTGCAAAACAGTCCCTGTTCAGTAACGTGGACTACTGTGCAAACAGGATTTTCACCTTCTTTTTGTTTTCTTATGTTCTTCTTCATCATGTGGCCATGTGCCTATTTTCCTGCAGCTGAGTATTGTTGGGAAAAAAATGTCAAGTGGAGAAGCTAGTCAAGATAATAGGAATCAAGTTGACAGTCAATTTGAGAGTATTGCTGGTCCTAGGAGTGGAACTCAAACGAAGAAATTGCATAAGACTGCCCGTGGAAATAAGAGTGATGTGGCTTGGAGTTATGGAACTTGTATTGACGGAAATTCAAGACAAATAAAATGCAATTTTTGTGGACATATATTTAATGGAAGCATTTATAGATTGAAACATCATTTGGCTGGAACACAAAAAGATGTTGCACCTTGCATGGCAGTTACGGATGATGTGAGAAAACAAATGTTTGATATTGTTGTTGGATTGCAACAAAATTTGATTAAAAAAACAAGACAAGTGGATGAAGGAGGAGCAAGCAACAAAGATGGTGAGGAGGAGGATTCTGTTGGTGAAAAAAGAAAGGGGAAAGAAGTGGAGACACCTGGAAACCTTTTTAAGAGAAAGGCTGCTACCACTCAAGCTACTATCAATACCATATTTAAGAAGAATCTGAGAGAAGAAGCATGCCTAGAAATTGCTTCTTTTTCTATAATAATGCGATACCTTTTAATGTGGCAAAGAGTGAAGAATTTGGTAAGATGTTTGAAAATGTTGCTCGGCATGGCTTAGGATTTAAGCCACCTTCTTACCATGAATTAAGAGTCAAATACTTGAAGCAAAAAGTAGATTTGACAATGAAATCACTAGAAGAACATAAAGCTGTTTGGAAGAAGGTAGGATGCACTATCATGACTGATGGATGGACAGATAAGAGAAGACGGACTATATTGAATTTCCTAGCAAATAGCCCTAAGGGAACTGTTTTTTTAAGGTCTGTTGATGCCTCTCATATTTCTAAAACTGCTGATAGGATATTTCAAATGATAGATGATGTTGTAGAGGAGATTGGTGAAGAGAATATTGTCCAAGTTGTCACTGACAATGCAGCTAACTACAAAGCTGCTGGAGAGATGTTGATGCAAAAAAGAAAAAAGCTTTATTGGACACCTTGTGCTGCTCATTGCATTGATTTGATGTTGGAGGACTTTGAAAAGAAGTTGGAGCTACACAAGGAGACAATTTATAAGGCAAGGAAAATTACAACTTATATTTATTCAAGGACACTTCTCATTTCCTTGTTGCAACATCACACCAAAGGAGCAGATTTGGTGAGACCAGGCATGACTCGCTTTGCTACATCCTACCTCACATTAGGTTGCCTCCATGAGAAGAAAGGTGCATTGTTAAGAATGTTTACTTCTAATGAATGGAAGTCAAGCAAGTTTGCAAAGACAAAGGATGGGAAGTTAGTTGAAAATGTTGTTTTGGATAAGCTATTTTGGAGAGATATTGTCCTTTGCTTAAGGGGTGCTTATCCTCTTCTCCATGTGCTTCGTTTAGTGGATTCAGATGAGAAGCCTGCCATGGGATATATCTATGAGGAAATGGATCGAGCTAAAGAGAAAATCCAACATGCTTTTCAAGGTGTTCAAAGGAGGTAAACTACTAATCTACAATAATCTTGCATTATTTAGAATTTAGAGTGAATTTAGGATATTATTATTATTGTTATTTGTTAGCTAATACAATTTTTGTATCCTCTAGTTATATGCCATTGTGGGAAATTATTGATGCAAGGTGGGATAGCCAACTTCATAGGCCTTTGCATGCTGCTGGCTACTACTTGAATCCTCAATTGCATTATAGTGATGGATTTAAAATAGATTATGAAGTTAAGAAAGGGTTATATGATTGCATGGAAAAAATTGTGGGAAGCTCCGCGGAAATAACCAAGATCGATGCTCAACTTGAAGACTTCAAGAGTCGAGCAAAGTTTTTTGGGAGGGAAATAGCCAAGACTGCTCTTAAGACCAAAACTCCAGCACAATGGTGGGATTCTTATGGAGATGAGCACCCTGAGCTCCAAAGATTTGCTATTCGTGTGTTGAGCTTGACATGCAGTTCTTCAGGATGTGAGCGTAATTGGAGTGCATTTGAGATGGTAAATTATTAATATGATTCATATTTCATTCTTAGAATTAGTTTCCTAATTGCTATATATTAAATTCTTTGTATTTTGTAGGTCCACACCAAGAGGAGAAATCGTTTGAAACAGAAAACCATGAATGATGTTGTGTTTGTAATGGCTAATTCTAGACTAGCCAAGAAGAAGGAATCTAGAAAACCTGTTGAGTATGACATTGATGATTTAGATTCGGATGAAGAATGGATTGTGGAAGGTGAAGGATTGGATGGTATGGAAGATTTAGACATCCCAGATGATCTTGACTTAGCCCCTCAAGGAGATGATGGTAGAGTTGGTGGCCCTTCAAATGATTTGGAAATTCCTGATATGGATGATGATATTGATGACTTCGATGATCTTCTTCGAAGAGGAGGCAACAAAGATGGAGGAGATCACATAGAAGATATTGATGAATTCGATGATCATAATCCTATGGATTTGTTAGTTTAGATGTCATTTAATTCTAGTATTTGGATTGGAGTTGTGTTTTTTAATGTGTTAAGTTTAAATTATGTCAAAAACTTATGGTTTGTTTATGACTTGAATACTTGATGCCTTTTTAATTGAAGATATGAAATAGTAGTATATTATTATATCAATTATGATCATTTTTGTATATTTGTGTTGTTAAATACACACATATATATTTGTATGAAAGGAACTGTCTAGTCTAGTAGGAACTTCCGTTTCGTGCTTCGTTCCCACGCTCTTCGTTCTTGTATCCTTTGACCGTTCCTACATAGGAGCTCGCTCTTGACAACCTTGCATGGAAGAACACAAAAGGAAGAGAAATGAGGAAGCTTTATTGATATATTATTGCCACTTTTATCACTTTTGATATACTACTATCAACTAACATATAATCTGATTCTAAACTGTAACAATACTTGATTAATAAATAGGTAGGAAAAAAAAACCAGAATTTGGTAGCAACTAGTCTTGCCACAATGTTGTCAAGTGTAAGTTCCTTTTTGAACTACAGTTAGTTTTTGTTTTAGCATTTTTCAAAAGAAAGAACAGGTAACTTACTGATGGCACTTCCGATGGCACAGAACCAAAGTATCCTCTGCGACCATTTTTCCCCGACAATTCCTCTTGAGCCGGACATCCCACACCAAGAAAGAGTGACTTTCACACTTGGATCTAAACCCTAACAAGTAAAAGAAATCTCCACCATGAATTACATAACTAAGGTAAGTAATAAGAAACAAAAAAAATGAGTTGAAAAGGGGTCACATGACCAAAAGGTCGAAATAAAATCCCACATCCAAATTACACTGGACTAAAATCCTCACCTCACCCGCAAGGAGAAACTTGCCTTCAGCTGAATGGGAAAACTTAAAAAAAACTACTACTTTTGACGTATCAAACTTTATCCCCTTCACTGCAGCTGTTCAGTGTTCTCACCAAGCTAGTCACGAGTTTACAATTGAAATTTCAAGGCTTGTAAGTCTTGATTAGGTACTAGTACATTTTAGAGATCACGCATTGATAACCATGTGCTTTATTTGGACATGGGGTTTGAGTTTTGAGTCAATTCTAAGGCTAACAATTAAAAGACCACGCAAGTAATGAAACCTAATCTAGCTTAAACTACAATAGCATGGGAAATAAAAGCAACATCAAGTAAGCATCTATTGAAATGAAACATTTAACGAAACCTAAAGCATGTAATGAAACTTAAACTAATCTAATCTAATTGTATTCAAACGAAGGACACAAACATAAGGGGTTCGAAACTAACAACGAGATGTAAACAACCAACTAAAGGAATTGTCAAACTAAGTATAACTACTAAGGAAACATTCCATCGAACACCTTACAAGCATCATCCAATTCAAACCAAATAGATGAAATCCTAAACATGGAACTACATGTAACCAACACCCAAACAAATCAACACATGAAGAAAATCAAATATCTCGTCAATCTAGTTAACCAAATGATCAAATCAACTCAAAATACTGTTTGGGGAAATTCATTGAACACTTTGCAAGCAACATTAAATTTAAACCTAATGCAACGAATCTAACACATGAAACTTAGCTCAATTACAAAACCCAACATACACTCATTCAAACAATCAAATTATCATATCACACATCAAGGAAATCAACCAAGTTTACGGATGATGGCCGATCAGAGCTCGGAGAAGATGAAGATGCCGCTGTCCAGATCTGTGGAAGACGGGATTGGGATGTAGACGGGATCTGTTGACGAAAATGCTGTGGCCAGATCTGTAGAAGACGGATGTAGCCGGATCTATGGAAGAAAATGCTGTGGCTGCTTTCCGGCGATGGGAACCCCAAAGCTCGGCTCTGCCATCAATATTGTGAGAAGTGAGCAAACCTTGATGTCGAAATTAAATATTGTGAGTAAAGTTTTGAGAAAGAGAGGGATCAAACCTTTTCAAGCAGGGTTAATTGGTGTAGGAGGGGATTGATAAGTTGACAGCCGCCGGGATCTCGGTTAGGGTTCTTATTTGCTTCTCAAGATGTTCAGCTAAAAACCTTGAAATTAATGGACCGAGCTCTTTCGGCCCCATGGAACTAATTCGGCCCGAGTATGTAAATAAATGTTATTTGCTTCTCATTTGATTTGATAATATGATATAATTTGGTTCAATTAAAAATATAAATTAAAAATGAAGCGTTTAAATATCCTAATAAATGGTATGAATTTACATCGAAAATGCTATGATGCAACCAAATTTTACACGTTTGTATGGATTCGGCATATTAAGGGAGTGTTTGGGAAAGCTTTTACTTTTTAAAAAGTGATTCTTGTAGTGATTATCTTGAAGTTAGTAAGAAGCTAAAGTAAACAGTATTTGAAAATAGAAGCCAAAAGCTGATACAAGATAAAGTTTGAGTGTTTGGGAGAATAATTGCTTCCAAGGTTAATTTTTAATTGAATGACAATAATATCCTTAAACTATATAAATTAATTATTTTTTAATTATTTAAATATAATTTCAATACTATCAATAATTTGTTCACGTAATTATTATTATATTTTAAATAGTGATATAATTATTATTATATTTTAAATATAGTATTAAAATTAATTTTTTATAATTTGAATATTTGAAAAAATATATAAAATTAATAAAAAATAAAAAATAAAAAAAATATAATTTATATACATATAATATATATATATTAAGGATATCAAGTGACAATCAGGTAAAATGTTATATTATTTAAAGATATAAATATTATTTTTTAATGTTATATCATAAATAAAAAAGCAGAAACAGGTAGCATCAAATTCTTGCTTCTAACTTCTGAGCAAAAGTAATAGAAGCTAAAGCAGAATCTAGCCTTCCCAAACACTCAAAAATTATTCTGTGTAGCCAGAATCTAAAAAACAGGTAGCAGAAGCTCTCCCAAACACTCCCTAAATCTAGGTATGGTAATTAATTTTTTTATATTATATATATATTTAGAATTTAAGAATTTAAAATTTAAAAATCCCATTATTACGGGTTTAAGCTAAAAAATAAAATCCTATTAATACAATAAAAAAATTAAAAAATTATTAAAAAATCGAAATATACTTTGTCGTGCATACACAGTAATCTGTAGTAGAAATTTCTGTTATTTATAATAATTCAAACTATGTATTTATAATTTTTAAATATGTAAATTACATATCCTATTTTTTAATTATCATTGATTTTTTAAAATACTCATCACAAACTAAATTTGAAGTAAAAAAAATGAAAAAATTTATAAAGAAACTCGGGGAATTTCGCAGTCTACTGGCTGTGATTGCATGGCTTCATCAAATGGCTGCTCAATCGAGGCCGAACGACTCAGCTTGTCGAAATCGCAGCCGTTCAATAAATTGCTCGGACGTCTTAACTGCTGAGCCGACGGACCGTTACGATGATCAAAAAGCCACGATAAGGAGAATGAAAAATAAGAGAGTGAATGGTAGGGTAAATGATGTGACATTTAAGTGAATTACATGATACTTTACATGTACATATTTGATTATCAATTGGATATCATCGGCGGCCTTTGGTCGCCGTCCCGAATCAAACTATATTCTGGGAGGCACGATGAATCCGTCAAAAATATCTATATATAAAATACCACGTCATTTATTTTACCATTCATTTTTCCATTTCCACTATTTTATTTTTCTTATCAAAAACGAATCAGGGCAGCATAGTAATTACAGGCAGGATCAGAGCCCTTACTGCACCAATGTTGCCCACCAATCCTACTCGTCTGTTTAAAGTTATTGTTCCCACTCCCCTTTACTTTTCCTCCAAAGTTTCGCCTCTCACATCACTGCCTCCGTAGCTCAACTCGACCGCCTTTCTTCTCTTGCCTGCGATCCCTCTGTAGAGTCTCAGATCTGTGATTCTTGTTACACAAAATCAGCGGGTAATCCTGTGCTGCTGCTGATTTAAGTTCCTTTTTCGATTATTGTTTATAGTTATTTTTTTATCACTTTCTTCGTTGATTCGTGTTCTCTGAGTTTGATTACTAGGGCGATGTCTTCGTCCCGAAGAGGGCCGCCTCCGCAGCAGATGCCTTCGCAGCAACAACAGCCGCTGCAGCGGCGGATACTGCGGACGCAAACTGCCGGTAATCTCGGGGAGACCATCTTTGATAGTGAGCTCGTGCCGTCTTCGCTGGTTGATATCGCGCCCATCCTCCGAGTCGCTAACGAGGTCGAGCAGGAAGATCATCGTGTCGCATATCTTTGTGAGTCTCTTCAATTTGCACTATTCTTTCTGTTCGAAATCGTTCATTTTCGTAGGTCTTAGTCGATCCCGTCTCGATGCTTTACCTGTAAACTTATCCTCATCAAGCCATAGCTTCATTGATGCTTAAATAACATCTTGAGGTTTTGTTTTGATTGTGTGAGTTCGTGCTTGCAGCA
>JAGFNQ010007463.1:53529-175385 GCA_024364735.1 Boesenbergia rotunda
CATGGGCTAGACGGAAGACAAAGATTTTTTTTTTTTTAAATAAAGAAAACAAGATCAATAATAAGGAAGACAGCAGAGGATAGTCATAGACAACAAATTGCACCCATATTTTTCTCCCGTAACAATGAATTTCTGTTAATCTAATGCTGTTGACAGGCTCTATTAGTTCGGTTCGCAAAAATCATAATTTCACATCTCTTATAAGGGAAGATCTTGCATCCAAAGTAGTCAATCCCGGATCGCGGCGCGTCGCGGCCGACCCCAAAAACGCTATAGCGGTATAGCGGATAGCGGGATGACCGCTATTTAAATATCACATTTACATAAGTACATAACACATATAAATGTTCAAACTTCAAATACAAAAAATCCACAATTAAACTCAATCATCTAATAATTTAAAGGCACATCATATTCATATCATACTCTAAAATCATCATCATATATTCATGTTAATGTATAAATAAGAGTCGGCCAAGCAAAAAACAAAAGATAATAGTCAAAGCTAGTTCTCATTCCCAAAAGGCCAAAACTTCTTAAGTTTCTTGGACAATAAAAACTTAAAACATTCTTCCACTCAGACAATGATCAATCATCATCATCATCATTATAATCTCCCACAACCAAGTTATTTTCGTCACTTTCCCCTCCACTAGAACTAGACTTAAAAATCTCTTCATATTGACCCTCATTCTCATCTGACTCTATTTCCTCCTCTTCATATTCCTCTTCTTGATCTTGCATAAGCTCTTTCCCTTTCTTTCTTGATAACTTAGAAGTCTTTGCAGCAATAGTAGGAGTAAGCCTCTTTGATTTTGTAGCAAGCCTAGTGTTTTGGAGCGGCTCACTAGCACCTACTGCAATAGAAACATCACCCCATGTCAAACCATCATCATCATCAAACACTAATTCATCCTCAGCACCTTCCTTATCCATTTGTCCAACCAACCATTCATTACATTCATCAACATCACGAAGGACAATTGGATCAATCACATCTCTACAATCAAAGCGCTCTTTGAGATTTTGATTGTACTTGACATACACCAAGTCTTGCAACTTTTGATGCTCAAGCTTGCTTCTTTTCTTAGAATGAATCTGTTACATCACAAATTCAAAATTCAATTAGGCAGTAGGCACTAAATGAAACTTTGTAAAGGAGAATAATGTGAAATGTGATAACTAATAATATTTACTTACATGCTCAAAGATGCTCCAATTTCGCTCACATCCCGATGAACTACAAGTCAAACTTAAGACCTTGATAGCAAATTTCTGTAATGCAGGAGTGGATGATCCATAATTCCTCCACCATTCCGCTGTGATTGAAAGTCAATTAATTAGCATTGCTATTTGGCATTTTCTATGTTTATCGATAATCAATAATGAAATACTAAATACTTGTATATCTTAAACTCTTACCGGGAGCAAGTGTGTTCCTATGTTTTATTGCAAACTTTGATCCAAACACCCGATCAGCCCTCTTGTAATAAGGTAACTCCAATACAATCTTGTCAGTTTCCTTTTCATCTCTAACCAATCTCTCAATACATTTATAGAGTCCTTGCATCACTTCTTCATCAAACTCTATCAATTTGTTGCTATAATAAAACTCCGGGTTTAGAAAATGGCCAGCTGCATGCAATGGATGATGAAGTTGTGACTCCCATCTTCTATCAATAATAGCAAAAACATCCTTGTACAACACTTCTTTTTCTTTGAAAACTTGTTGAATAGTTTCCTTGACCCGATCCATTGCTTCATAGATATATCCCATGGCAGGTTTTTTCTCATTATCAACAAGCCTAAGGACATTGAAAAGTGGCCCCATAACCATAATACAATATTGCACATCATTCCAAAATGAAGCTACCAATACAATATCACTTGCCCGCTTTCCCTTTACTTCTTTGGCTAATTTGGACTTCAACCACTCCTCTGAAGTGAACATCCTCCTAAGATTGTGCTTCTGTTTGAACAACCTTTGTAAGGTAAGAAAGGTCGTAGCAAACCTTGTCACTCCATGCCTGACCAATTCCATCTTGTTAGTGAACTTTCTCATAATGTTCAAGGCCAATGTGTGGTTGTAGATGAAGCCCACAAGATTTATTCCTCTTGAGATTGTCTTCTTAACTCGAGGAAGCTTTCCAATGTCCTCCAATATCAAGTCCACACAATGTGCAGCACATGGAGTCCAAAAGAGATTCTTCCTCTTAGCTTCAAGTAGTTTGCCTAAGAAGAATCACATTAAATGAAACTAGTTAAGTGATCAATAATCAAAGCAAGTAAAAAAAGCAATTAGACTAAGTTAGCAATTCTTACCGGCCAAGACATAATTACTTCCATTGTCAGATACCACCTGAACAATATTTTGTTCTCCAATCTCTTCTACAAATGTATCCAACAACTCAAATACTTTTTCTCCCGTCTTCATGTAAGCAGAAGCATCAACACTTCTCACAAACATTGTCCCTTCTGGACAATTCACCATGAAATTGATTAAGGTCCTATTCTTCCTATCCGTCTAAGCATCTGACATAATTGTGCATCCAAATTGCACCCATTGATCCTTATGGCTCTTTAGCATGTCCTTCGTAAATTCCAACTCCTTTTTAAGGAGTGGAACTCTCAACTCATGATAACTTGGAGCCTTAAGATGTGGACCATAGTTTCCAACAGCTTCAAGCATCATCTTGAAACTTTTTGACCTTGCAACATTGAATGCAATCCCATTCCTATAAAAAAATCGAGCAATATATTGGATGGTTCTTTCCCTTGCCTCTTTATCACAAGCATCATTGATGCTTGTTTGCCTATGAGCCTTTCCAAGTTTCATTTGTGCTTCACGGTTTTTCAAAAGAAGCAAATCCATCGGGCCGCCTTTCACATTATATCCTTTCTTGGGTGGCCTAAAAAAAGACTCAGCTGTACATGAAGGTCTCTTCCCACTTCTAATTTGATGAATTTCTCGTACTTCCTCTTGCTCATCTTCATCTTCTTGCATCTCTGCTAAATATGCTTCCTTCAAAGTAGTTTTCTTCTCTAAAGCTTCTTTAAGAAGTTGTTTTACATCTGGGGGAACCTTTCTACAAAAATCAACATCTCCCTTCACACACATTTGGTGTCTTTTGGCTCTAGTGATTCCACCCGTAGTCACTTTTCCACAAAAATCACAAGTAACGCTCTTCCTATTATTAATATCTTTCAAACTATTCCATTTCCATGCAATATCAATATTATCACCAGTAGGTTTCACTAAACCATGTGAAGATGGAGTAGCTCCTTGTGATGATGTCGGCGCCGCCATGACTAGAACTTAGAAATCTGAAATAAATAGAAATATAAAATAAAATAAGGGAATCTGTCCAAAATGAAAAAAAAACAAAGGACAGAATCTGTCCAAAAAAAAAGACAGAATCTGCCCCAGAAAACAGAGGACAGAATCTGTCCAAAAAAAAAAAAAAAGGAAAAACAGATTGGAGAGAATCTGAGAAACAGAGAAAAAAAAAACAACAAAAATTGCTTACATGCTTGCTGGAATCAGGAGAATAGAGTTGCTGGAATCGGGAGGTTGCTGGCGCCGGAATCGTTGCCGGAATCGTCGCCGCCGGGAAGAAACAGGAGAAGTCAGCAGCAGCAAAACCAGGGGGGAAAAATAGCAGTAATGGGTTAAAAATAAGGTTTATTTTTGTACCATATAAGCTTTTTTAACCCTAGGTCAAAGAAGCTGGACCGTCGGGGCGCGACGAGCGCGTTTGACGCGCGACGCGACGCGCGCGATAGGCGCGCGATTGGCGCGATTCCATTCCGCACCGCGACGCGCAGCGTGGAGCGGCGTCCGGCCGCGACACGCCGCGACGCCGCGATAGTGCGCGATAGCGCCGCTATCGACTACCCTGCTTGCATCACCACATAACCTATGACTGTATTTCATAGGAACGGAAGAAAGTGGGGAACAAAGAATATTACCAGGCATAGAAGATAGATAGGAGAAAAAAGGATTAGAGCTATTCTTTCATGTTCCTGAGGGAGATGAAATCACATAAAACATTCTCTTATCATTTCATTTCAGGGAAAGAAAGAGGGAAAAAATATTCTAGTAATTTTGTTTCACAAAACATATGAAAATGAATAATAGTATTGAAGTAAATATTAGCAATTAATTTTTTATTTTAATTTTATCAAGCAATCAACCTTAGTCGCAGAAATTTTCTGCATGATTTAGATGGAAGCCAAATGGGTGAATGGGAGAGAGAAAAATTCTCTTCCTCCTTTTCATCCCAAAGACACTGAAAAATTCTTTCCCTGCCCCTGCCTTTCTAGTTCTTGCCCTAGGTATTTCCACCATTGAAATTGTGTCCTAAGACCTAAAGGACAACTGAACCCTCATTAAACATGAAGTGTGCACATGATCAATGTCCTGGAGGGTATCAATGATTTCCTGACTGGCAAGTTTTAATTTGAGACAATTTTTTGTCATTCCATCAACTGTCCTTGACCCATCTAGTCTGTTCCACCTTAAATGTTGAAAAAATAGCTGACTGATCTTGACATAACTTGGTCTTCACAACATTTGTAGGTTAAAACATAGAGGATGAATCTGAAGCCACAATTTATCTTTAATTCAGCTAACCTGCCAAACCTCAAAGTTAGATAGCAAGTAGGTTTGCTCCCTGAAGCCCTAGTCATAGTTTGACATAGACTTCAACTCCCCACTCAAGAAGGTCAATCATTGTTGTTATTCATCTTCTAACTATGTTTGACAAATTTTAATCACACTTAACAAGGTTGGCATTGATGATTATACACAACAACAATCAAGCCTTATCCCACTAGGTGAGGTCGGCTATATGGATCCTTTGACGTCATTGGGCTCTGCCCCCTATTATGTCATCATATATATTTAAATAAATTTTATCTCGTTTTATTGTCGCTAACCAAATCTTGTTTTGGCCTTTCTTTCCCTCATTTGATGTGCATATTTGTCAATAGTTTTACATCGCCTGACTAGGACATTTATTGACCGTATAAGTACCAGTGTTATTAATGGCGGATGGCGGATGGTGGATCATGGTGGAAAGCCAAAATTCCGCCATAAACAAATGGCGGATGGCGTGGCGGACTATGGCAGAAGTCATGGCACCCACGATAAAAAATATATATTATATGCAAAAATTAAAATAAAAGCTGCATAATATTACAAAAAAAATTGTAACAATATATAAACAGAATAAGAAATCTAATTGATAGAAAATCATAGAATAAAGTTATAAATCTCATAAGAACATATAAAAAATCTCAAAATAATACAATAAGTCTCTTAAGACTCATACAACAATAAATCTCATACATAACCCATAATATTAAAATACTATAAAATATCTAAATATCTAAGACTCTAATCCTCCTCCTCAACTCCAACATAATCATTTTCATTGTCTTCTATTGGAGCATATCCTTCTTTTTCTCCTTCGGGCTCCTCAAAAATAATTTCTAATTGTTCTTCTTCCGATGCTTCAAAATCATCTTCAAATTCTGGTTCATCATCATCATCATCATCTACAACAAAAATAATCATTTTCATTATCTTCTATTGGAGCATATCCTTCTTCTTCTCCTTCTGACTCCTCAAAAATAATTTCTAATTGTTCTTCTTCCGATTCTTTAAAATCATCTTCAAATTCTGGTTCATCATCATCATTTACAACAACTGCTTTTCCCTTTCCTTTTGAAATTGAATTTGTACTTGAACCCTTCTTAGAAGTTCTTACAATTGTAATACCACTTGAGGGATCCTTTCTTGTCATAGATTTTCGCCGAGTATATATTCTAGGCTCTCTAGCCCCTGAAGCCTCATAAATAGTGGCCTAATTTAAAATACCATCTCACCCCAACATCTTCTTTAATATCATCGTCCATCTCTCCAACCAACCACTCATTACATATATCAATATCATTGAGTGTAATTGGATCAATCACATCTCTAAGATTATACCGTTGTTTGAGTTGTTGGTTATACTTCACATAAACCAAGTCGTGCAATTTTTTGTGCTCAAAGCCTATTTCTCTTCTTTGAATGAATCTACAACATTAATATTATTAAGGAAGTATTAATTAGTTTCTTCCTAATTTCTATTACAAAGTAATAGACTTAGCCATCAAAATGAAAGAAAAATGAGATAACAAAATTACTTGCTCAAACACACTCCAATTGCGTTCACATCCAGATGCACTATATGTTAAACTCAAAATTTTGATGGCTATTTGCTGCAAATTTAGAGTCAAATGACCATACGTTCGCCATCATTGAGCTATAAAAATTGAAGATATTTAGATGTTATGTCTTAAATTTAAATGTTTAAACTTAAAAGAACTTAAACTAGACGTTGAATTGTTTCTAACCTGGAGCAATAGTTTTTCTTTGTGATTTTGCAAAGTCATTGTCAAATATACCACCACCAGCCTTATAAATTGGCAGTTCTAGTAGTATCTTTTGTTGCACATCTCTACTTAGCACTAACCTCTTGATGCAATCATACAACCCATTTGTAACCTCCAAATCAAACTCCACTTGAGGGTTGTCATAGAAAAACTTTGGGTTTAAAAAGTGGCTAGCCGCATGCAATGGACGATGAAGTTGGCAAGTCCATCTTTCATCAATGATTGCAAACACATCCTTGTATTTGCTTTCATTGTTTTTGAAAGACTTCATAATGGCTTCTTCGGCCTTATCTATTGCTTCGTAAATATGTACCATGGCTGGTCTTCTTTCTCCATCAACAAGACAAAGCACTCACACCAAAGAAGCCATGACTTTAAGACTAAAAACAACATGGTTCCAAAATGAAGGCGTAATAACAATTTTTGTTGTCTGCTTCCCCTTAACTTCCTTAGACAATTTGATTTTGCACCACTCCTCAGAAGTAAACATTTTTCTAAGATTTGTTTTATCTTGATGAAGCCTTTCTAATGATAGAAAGAATGTTGCAAATCTAGTGACCGCATGCCTTATCAATTCTCTCTTGTTTGTGAAATGCCTCAACAAGCTCAAAGTGCTTGAATGATTATAGTTAAAGCCAACAAGAGATATTCCCCTTTGAATTGTCTTCTTTATCAAGGGAAGCTTTTCAATGTCTTCAAGGATTAAGTCTATACAATGAGCTGCACAAGGAGTCCAATAAAGATTTGGTCTTTTCTCTTCCAATATCTTATCGGCTAAAACATAATTGCTTCTATAACTTGCACAACCTTTTCCTCTCCAATCTCCTCCATAAGAGCATCAAGCAACATAAATAGCTTTTCATCGGTCTTCACAAAATTAGATCCATTAATGGACCTTACAAATATTGTCCCGACAAGAGAGTCCACTAAGAAATTGATCAAACATTTTTGCTTTCTATCAGTCCATGCATCTGACATAATAGAACAACTGTGTTTGCTCCAGTACTCCTTATGTTCTTTTAGTAGAGATTCAGTGTATTCCAACTCCTTTAGTAGTGGAACACTAATGTCATGATAACCAGGAGCTGGCAAATTTGGACCATAGGCACGGACGGTTGTAAGCATATTTGAAAGCTCTTCAATTTAATAAGATTGAAGGATAAGTCCGCTTGGTACTAAAAACGAGCTATATACTGATGGACCCTTGCCTTTGTCTCTTTGTCACATATTTCTCTTATATTAGCTTGCCTCAGTTTCTCCTTCTTTCTTCTTTTAATTACAATTTTTGATTTTTTACAAAATAAGTCCATTGGCCCCTTCATAGCAACCTTCTTGCTCCCTTGAAGCACTACTAGGTGCCAGTGTCAAGTTGTCTTCCCCACACTTTCATCACATCCTAGACTATCAAGATCAAAATCTCTCACAATTTTAAAGATGTCTTGATTTGTTTTTACAGTTGCATATGCCTTAAGCTCCAATTTAACTTCGCTCGGACACTTGGGGCAAGCTTTAACATTACCCTTCTTTCCTATTAGATGATTTTTTTGCTCTAGTGATCCCTCCGGAGGGTGGTCGCCGGAGGAAGGTTGCCGGAGAAGGGTGATCGCCGGCCGCAAGGAAGGTGCTCTAAGTGGTTCACTAGATGAAAATTGAGAGGTTGGAGGCTTGGAGCACACTGCAACTTTGTGAGTGGGGGAAGAGAACAACTTATTTTTATTGTTTCTATGAATTGGGCCTACTGGATTTTTGTCGGGTCAGAAGACCCAATCCTTTTTTTTTCGGTTCAACAGAAAAATTTTCACCATGGCCGCCATTTCCGCTATGGCCGCCACGCGAATGGCGGTTGCCATGGCCCGCCACACAAATCTGCCATGCCATGAACATTAAATGGCGTATTATCGAAAAAACGCCATGGCGAACCGCCATGGCCGCCATTTGATAACATTGCTAAGTACATGTCCATACCATCTTAAACATGTCCGTACCATCTTAAACGTGTAGTTTTTTCTCAATAGATGTAACTCTGACTTTCTCTTTAATGCTCTCATTCCTTATTTTGTCCATCCTCGTATGCCCACACATCCAATTTAACATCCTCATCTCTACAACTTTCATCTTCTGCTAATGTGCCCGAGTCATAGTCTAACATTCAACGCCATATAATATAGAAGGTCTACTTGCCGTTTTATAGAAGTTCCCGTTAAATTTTAGAGGTACATTACGGTCACGTAAAACGCCCGATGCTAACCTCCATTTTAACTATCCTTTTTGTCTCTCTCAATCCCTCCATTATTTTATAAAAATGATCCTTAATACTTAGAGTTCTCAGTTCCAGACAACTCGTCATCTCCTATCTTAACAATTGTCTCATTATGTCTAATATTGCTAAACTTAAATTTTATATATCTTGTCTTTATTCTACTAAGTCTAAAGCCTTTTACTTCTAGTATTTCCCGTCAAGATTTTAGTTTAGTGTCCATCAAAACAATATAACATGTACCATGGTATTGTATCTTGAATATGTCTAGTAAGTTTGTGATGATTAGTATAAAAAGATAGGGACTTAGAGCTGATTTTTGATGTAACCCTATTTTATTGGAATGCTTTAGTTAATCCGCCTGAAATTTTCATTCTGAACATCTCTCTTTTTTAGAATTCTCTATATAATTCTTTTGGGATTCTATTATAAGTTTTTTTAAGCCAATGAATACTACGTGTAGATCTTGCTTTCGCTTTCGATACTTTTCAATTAGTCGTCTGAGAAAATGTATAACTTCTAATGAAATCTTTTTAGGCATGAATCCAAATTGATTTCGGTCATCGTGGTTTCATTCCTTAATCTTTTTTCAATACTCTTTCCAAATTTCAGTTTAATACCCCTATAGTTTGCACCAGGTTGAGACCCCGCATGGCGGGAGCTTTATGCACCAGGTTGCCTTTTTTTTTATCCGTATAGTTTGCACAATTTTGCACGTCTCTTTTGTTTTTATATAAAAGAACTAAGTACTTTCCCTCCATTGATTAGGCATTTTTTTCGATTTTCAATATCATATTAAATAATTTTGTAAGCCATTTAATATCTTGTTTCCCTAAGCACTTCCATACCTCTATTGGGATATCATCTGGTCCCACGGTTTTTTCATTTTGCACCCCTTTCAAAGTTTATTCTACTTTTGAAGTTTGGATTCTATGATAAAAAATTAAATTTCTATATTCATTTAACCTATTTAAATTACCTAAGTTAAGTTAGTCACTTAAACCTTCATTAAAAAGTAGATGAAAATATATCTTTCACTGCTTTTTTATTTCTCCATCATTTATCAGTACCCTGTTGCATTTATCTTTAATACACTTTATTTAACTAAGATCTCTTGTTTTTTTCTCTCTCACTTTAGCTATTCTATAAATGTCTTTTTCCCCTTCTTTTGTATCCAAGTTTCGATATAATCGTTCAAAAGTTTTATTTTTTGCTTCATTTACTGCTTTCTTAGTTTTTTTTGGTTATTGTGTATTTTTTAAAGTTTTTCTCATGCTTATATATATATATATATATATATATATATATATATATATATAGGCTATTTATTTTTCTTTCACTTTCTTCTGTTTTTTTCATTCCACCATCAAGATTTTTTACATGGTGGTGCACGCTTCTTTGACTCAACAAGTACTATTATTTTCAACTTTGATACCGCCTTATCCCATGTCATACTAAAGTCACCGTATATTTCACATAATACTTGAACTCCTACCTTCTCCTTAAATATATTTTGCTATCAACAATAAAAACATTAGTGTTTGAAGTTTAGTTCATCAGACCTTTAATTATGCTCATACTGGAAGTGCGTTTTGACTTGATGGAAACAATCCCATTCTAGTTTGTAAATAATGAAAATCTAGGAAAATGGAAGAGAAAAAGGGAGAAGTTATTGAAAAGAGATACTTCTCTCTAATTTATTAATAGAGTTGATGTTTGATCTGTGACTTATAGGGTATACCGTAATTGGGATATGTCAGGAAATCAAGGTTTTAAAAAATGTATGCCAGAAATGTGATGCATTGTAGTCCTTTTAAGATCAAAGTCTTGTAATTCTTTTTCACGTTGAAACATATTAGGGATAATGCATTCTGTTTCAACCATATATTAGAAACATAGAAAAGTTGTAAGCATTATAGTCCTTTAAAGGTTGTTTTATTAATTATCGAATCAGAAATATTTTAAACCATCTGCCTTTTTCTTTGCCATTTTGTACTGCTAAAAAGGTCATCAGGTGGTAGGCCTTGGGCAGATATCTTTTATGAGCTTAATCATCTGCGAAGGACTAAAGTGCTACTGTGATATCTTTTTCCTTTGAGTGAAACTTTGGAAGTTTGTCAGATTTCATTGGTCAATTGTACTTTTTCTAGGTAAGGTATGCTAATAATGACTAGTGTAGTAACTAGAACTTGTAGGAAGTTTAACTCTTTTTTGGGTGTTCAATTGCTCCTAAATATGAAGTAAATATATCTTGTTTCAGACTATCATGTGTTGCAGGTGAAGATTAATCCTTAGTGTGTACTTGCGAGTCCTTATCTGGATTGTTTTAATTTGTTTCCTTCTATCTTTTCTGATGAAATAGGTCGATTCTATGCATTTGAAAAAGCTCATAGATTGGACCCAACATCAAGCGGACGTGGCGTTCGTCAATTCAAGACTGCTCTATTGCAACGTCTAGAAAGGGTTCATTTCTTATTCTTTAAAATTATCCATAATCACTGTGATTGTGGAAGTTCTTCTAGTTTGATTCATGAGCATTCTTTCTAAACTTGCTTCGGTGGAAATATAGCTAGCTACTTATCTGTATTTAATTCTAATCATGTCAACATTTAGATTTTCTGTTTATATGAAACTTTCTAGAACACAAACATGATATTCAGACTAGATAGACTTCTTTTGGTGGAGCCACTTTAAGGGATGAAGTATTTTATAGATCAATTGAGGTGATTATATGATTGCTAGATTGAGAAAATTTATAACATTGAATTAATCCAAAGGTCATTTTCAGTGAGGTGAAGGTGAGTGGTTATTTATGCCTGATTGATGAATGCCACCACTTTTATAGACCCAACCTTGATAAAACTAGAAAACAAAAAAATGGAAATAGGAAAATGGAATCATCTCACTAAATTGCTGCCAAAATCAAAGATATTCCTACCAAACTAAGAAATACTATTCTTCTTTGTTGAATACTTCCACATATACCCTTAATTGTAGGGATCATGATTGATTTAGATTAGCTTGATTATAGGGATAGGGATCATGATTAGCTTGATTATAGAGATTAAGTGATAGACATACCATATTTATAAGATCCTCTTTCCCTCCTTATGTCTATAAATACCTACATATATTCATATTAGGGTATATGAAATAAATTATCTCTTTATCTTTTATATGGTATCGGAGTCAATTCTCCTTATTTGACTTTTTTCTTGCCGCCACTACTATTGCTGTGCCTCCTGCTACTATCGACTCCCCTTGCTGTTGATTTCAATGCCGATATCCCTTATTGTGGTGTCGACATCCTTTGTTGATGTCCCTTGCTGTCGATTTCGGTGTCGACATCCTTTGCTGTCGATTTTGGTGCCAACATCCTTTGCTACCAATTTCGGCACCGACATCTCTTGCCGCTGTCTTCTACTGCGACTGTCGTTGCTTGTTGCTGAATCAACTAACACTTCTCTAATATGCTACTACTCAGGTTCTGCCTTTGATTTCCTCCTATGACAAAGTCCTCAAATTGTAAACCTAATTTGGCTACCACTATTAAATTGAATAAGACCAACTATCTCTTGTGGTCACGTTCGTTTGAATTATTCTTGGGATCTCACAAGAAGAAGGAACATATTTTGTCCAACTCTCTTGACCCTAAAGATCCAAAATATCCAGATTAGGTTTCAAACGATTATTCTGTTATGGCTTGGCTTCTCAACATCATTGAGGAGTTTATGAGCACTAATGTTATGTTTGTGGAAACTGCCAAAGAGATGTGAGATGCCTTACGGGACATGTATTCGAATGACAATTACGTTTCTCAGGGTTTTGAATTATATGAAAAACTCTTCTCTCTTCGGTAGGATGGTCAATTTGTTGGTAACTATTTTACTACTCTTAAGGGGGCTACCAATGAAATTTTGCTACACCATCCGCTCTCTTGTGGCACTTAGACTAGAAAGAATCGGTATGAGGAATTCTTGGTTGCAAAGTTCCTATCTGGTTTGGATTCCACTTTACGATTGATTCGGGATAATCTCCTGGCAAGTGATAACATTCCCACGTTATCAAATGCTCTGTCTTGGGTTCTTCGTGTGACCACGGGCCATCCTGACATCGATTTTTCCTCATCTTCTGACACTTCGGCTACGATTGCTCGCGGCTGTGGGTTCTTTCAGGGTCGTAATAGTAGTTGTGGTCGTGATCGTGGAACTGATACCACCAGAAGTAGTTGTGTTCATTGTGGTCGTTCCAACCATTCCTCCGAGAAGTGTTGGGCAAAGTTCGGTAAACCTGACTATGTTAATAATGCATCTATTGAACTATTGACTCCATCACCAGACACTGGCAATCATGAAGATATTTCTTTATTTCTCGTACTGATTATGAGAAATTCCTTCGCTCTTCAGTTAGCATTCCCTCTGTCACTAGTGCCTCATCCTCTCTAGGTGTATTTGCTGTGTCTTGTGATAAGTCTTGGATGTGGATTCTGGTTCACCTGCTCATATTATTGGTAATAAGTCTGTTTTCTCTTCCTCTTTTGTTTCCTTATCTATCTAACCAATGATACCTATTATCTGATTACGGGAAGAGGTGTTGTCAGGCCCATTACAAATATCACTCTTGACAATGTTCTCTTTGCACCTAAATTTTCTTTTAGTTTACTATCCATAAGCCAGCTAACAAAAGCTCACAACTATTCTGTATCTTTTTATCGATCTTATTGTATTTTTCAGGACGTGCACATGAAGAGGATGATTGGTGGAGGACATGAGAGTGATTTACACCTGCAAGTTTCGGGACACTCTCAGCAATTATGTCTCCTTATCAGTGACATTGTCGTCTAGGTCATTCATCTTCTTACCCTTTCAAAAGTTTAGTTCCTGTTTCGTCTATTGATTTCCAGTGTGAGTCTTGTGAGTTTGGCAAACACTATTATACTTCTTTTCCTTCTAGAGTTGATAAACGTAGTTCTTTTGCATTTGAACTTGTTCATTATGATGTTTAGAGACCTAGTAGAGTTGAGTTTAGAGGAGGTTTCTAGTATTTTATAATTTTTGTTGATGATTATTCTTGTATGATTTAGTTATATTTACTCAAAAGTAGGAGTGAGATTTTTAAGGTGTTAACATAATTTTATAATGAAATAAAAGCTCAATATTCTGTCCATACTTGTCAATTACGTGCGATAGCGACGCTATTGCGGCGGAGCGGCTTGGGAGCGCAACGCAACGCAGAGGAGCGGTACGTTTCGCCGTCGCAGCTGTCGCGGCCGCTATCGCGGATGTTGCGACCGCTATTGCCACGACGCTAAAAAGACCAATAACCCCTTTTTTATTACCAGTTTAAATATAATGGAGGGGCTAAATGGTCATTTGACTAACCCTATTTCATTTGTTTGTCTGCGTGGAAGGGTTACGGGCTTACGACATCTTTCCTCGCGACAACTTAGCGAGATCGGTTGCGGCAGCCTGCGAGATCGGCGACGGCAACCTACGAGTACGAGATCGGTGGCGGCAGCTTGCGAGTACGAGATCGACGGCAGCCAGTGTGTCCGAGACCAGTGACGGCTTGCGTTTCCGAGATTGGCGACGGCTGCAACTTGCGTTTCCGTGACCGACGGCGGTGGTTGGTCCCTCTCCTTCCTCCATCTCATTGTTTTTTTTCCTTCCTCCATCTCTCGATGACTTTCTTTCCTTCTTTCCAGTTTGCGTTTCAATTTCCGACGGCAACAGCTGCGTCAATTTCCGGCGGCGACAGCGGCGGTTGGTCCCTCTCCTTCATCTCTCGAAATTTTTTTTCCTTCTTTGATCTTTCCTGTTTCCGTGCTTCTGCCCTGTTCATGCGTCCTCTGTTTTTTTTTCTGTTTTCCCGTTCGCTTTTGCAAATGGCAACATCATCAACTTAAGCTTCTAGTGTTGCTCCCTCTTCTTGTGGTTTAGTGAAGCCCACTGGTGACAACATTAATATAGCATGACAATGGAATAGCTTAAAAGATATCAATAATAGGAAGAGTATAACATGTGATTTTTGTGGCAAAACAACTAATGGTGGAATAACTAGAGCAAAGAGACATCAAATGGGTATGACAGAAGATGCAAAAGCTTGTTCAAAAGTCCCACATGAAGTTAAGCAACTTCTCAAGGAAGCTTTTGAGAAGAAAAATGCGAAGAAGGAATTACATTTTGGTGCAGTTGGAGAAGATGATGATGACCAAGAAGAGTTGGAAGAAATCCTACAAATGAGAAGAGGGAAAAGAGCTTCATCAACATCAAGTGGGAGTAACTCTATTCCTTCTACTATTCTTAAGCAACCCAAGAAAACAAAAAACATAAAAAAGTCCTTTGGATTTGACGTTCTTGAAAAATCCTGAAGCTACCATTAAATTGGGGAAGTCTCACTGGCAAACAAGCATTAATGATGCTTGTGATAAGGAAGCAAGGGCTAGAACCATTCAATACATAACCCGATTCTTTTATATGAATGAGATTGCTTTCAACGTTGCTAAATCAAAAAGCTTTAAGTTGATGCTTGAAGCTGTTGGAAATTATGGTTCGCACCTTAAATCTCCAAGTTATGATGAGTTGAGAGTTCCACTCCTTAAAAAAGAGTTGGAGTTAACAAAGGATATGCTGAAGGGTCATGAGGAGGAAAGGGTGAGATATGGATGCTCAATAATGTCAGATGGTTGGACAGATAGGAAGAATAGGATATTGATTAATTTCATGGTAAATTGTTCAGCTGGGACAATGTTTGTGAAGAGTGTTGATGCTTCTGCATATATGAAGACAGGGGACAAAGTATATGAGCTATTAGATAGTCTTGTAGCGGAGATTGGAGAGCAAAATGTTGTTCAAATGGTGACTCAAAATGGAAGTAATTATGTCTTGGCAGGTAAAAAACTATGAACTGCTTAAATTTCTTATTACTTCCTTTAATATTTGATTACTTATCTAATTTTATTTAATTTGGTTCTTCTTAGGCAAACTACTTCAAGTTAAGGGAAATAATCTCTTTTCGACTTCATGTGCTGCACATTGTTTAGATTTAATGTTGGAGGACATTGGAAAGCTTCCTCGAGTTAAGAAGGCAATACAGAGAGGCATTAGTCTTGTGGGCTTTATCTACAACCACACTTTGACATTGAATACAATGAGAAAATTTACTAACAAAATGGAGTTGGTTAGGCATGGAGTGACAAGATTTGCTACAACCTTCCTTTCATTGTTAAGGTTGTACAAACAAAAGAATAACCTTAGAAGGATGTTCACTTCAGATGAGTGGTTGAGCTCCAAGACAGCTAAAGAACCTAAGGGGAAGAAGGCTGGTGATATTGTGCTCAGCATAACATTTTGAAATGATGTTGTGTACTCTATTAAACTTATGGGGCCTCTTGTGCATGTCCTTAGGCTTGTTGATAATGAGAAAAAGCCTGCAATGAGATACATTTATGAAGCAATGGATAGAGCTAAGGAAACTATTCAAAATTCCTTCAAGCATAATGAAGCCAAGTACAAGGATGCTTTTGCTATTATTGATAGGAGATGAGATTCACAACTTTATCATCCATTGCATGCAGCTGGCTATTTCCTGAATCTTGAGTTTTACTATCCCAATACAACAATGATTGAGAGTGATTATGAAGTAATGGATGAACTTTATAAGACTATTGATAGGTTGATTCCAGATGAAGACTTGGCCGAGAAGATTACAAATGAGATTGACATATTTAAGAGGGCTGGAGGTGTATTTGGAAATAGGATAACAATCAAACAAAGGAATACTGTGGCTCCTGGTAAGAATTAAGAAATATGTACTTAATTCTTGATAAATTTAGTTTCATAATGTTTCTTAGTAAAGGTGATTTTTTTATTATTGAATCATAGCTGAATGGTGGAGGAAGTATGGAGCAGGCACTCCTAACTTGCAACAATTTGCAATCAAAGTGTTGAGCTTAACATGTAGCTCAACGGGATACGAACGTAATTGAAGCACTTTTGAGCATGTAAGCACATAAAAATAATTTTTCTTTGCATAGTTTTATACTTTTATTCTTTTATTTAATAATTTTAAAACTAACATTTTTGTCTAAATCTAATTTATGATATGAATATCATAGATTCATTCTAAGAAAAGGAGCAAGCTTGAGCATCAAAAGTTACAAGACTTGGTATTTGTCAAGTATAACCGAACCCTTAAAGAGCGCTTTGATAGCCAAGATGAGATTGATCCTATTCTCCTAAACGGTATTGATGATAGCAATGAATGGTTGCTAGGAGAAATGGGTGCTAACACAGAAGATGCTGAAGAAGAATTTGTTTTTGGTGATGATGGATTGACTTGGGGAGATGTTTCTGCTGCAGTTGGGGCTGAGGAGCCCCAAGACACACTAGACTTGCTACAAGATTGAAGAAGAAAGTATCAAAGCATTCTAGTTCAAGAAAAGGGAAGGAGCCTATTCAAGAGGAAGAAGAATTTGATGATGAAGAAGACTCAGAGGAGGGGCAAGAAGAGATATATAAGTCTAGTAGTGAAGAAAGTGATGGAGAGGACAATTTGGCAGTGGTGGAAGAGGATGATGATGATGATGATGAATGATTTGTAGAATATTGTTAGCTTTAGAGAATTTAGATTGTTGTCTTTTATATTTTGTTGTTCTTCTACTCTACGATTTGATGGTGTTGTTTTTTTTGTTGTATTGCCCTTAGAACTTGATGTTTATGACTTTATGTAATATTGATGGTTTTAGCTGGTTGTTTTTGCTCAGATAGTATGCATTACAATTTACAACTACTTACTCTCTCCGTAATATTTTTATCAAATAGCGGACGGAATGCTATCCGCTATCCCGCTATAGTGTTTTTGGAGTCGGCCGCTATGCGTCGCTATCCGCGTTTGACAACTATGATTCTGTCGCCTTGCATATTCCTGAGGTTTTAACATCATTTTGTATCAAAAGAAAAACTCAATATTCTCTTGAGTTCACTTAGAAGACGGTGCTAATTCATCAAACTTCTTGTTCATACACTTCCCAACAAATTGGAGTTGCTGAACGCAAACATCGTCATATTTTAAACATAGGTCATACTCTTCTTTGTCACATGCATGTCTTAAGTATTTTTGGGGTGATGTTGCTCTCACAGTTTGTTTTCTCATAAATAGGATGTCATCTACTGAGTTACATAGGAGTATCCCCTTTTCTTGTATTCATCTTGACAAATCTCTTTTCATTGTGCCTCCTCGTATATTTGGCTATGTTTGTTTTGTTTATAATTTTACTCCTGGCTCGGCTAAATTGTCTCTTGGCACTATTAAATGCATCATGCTTGGATATTCTCGCACATAAAAAGGATATTGTTATCTTGATCCACTCACAAAACGCAGTTACACCTGTGTTGATGTTACGATTTTTTGAGTCCCAACAATACTTTTCTCGGTGTAACTCAGTTATATGATACATTAGTGTCTCCTCCATTACCTATCCCATCATCCGTGTCTCCCACTATAGATGCTTTGTCTCCTAAACTATTGCTGGTATACACAAGGTGTGCTCGGTCAGAACCTTATTCATGTCCCTCCTATCCTCTTCCTGCAGCTCCTGATGCTTCTCGACCCTCCAATATTGATTTGCCTGTTGCTCTTTGTAAAGATATTCCGTCGTCATATCTCGTTTGATTACCTTGGTCTTGCGTTTCACGCTTTTGCTATTTCTTTATCATTTACAGAAGTTCCAACTTCCTACTCTGCTTATCAACACTCGGCTTGGCGAACAACAATGGATGAGGAAATGCCTACCCTTATCTCTCGTTGTACTTGGGAGCTGGTGGCTGCACCACCTTCTGTTGATATTGTTCTAAGTATCCCAGGTTGGTTTTGATGTTGTCAACCGAGTCAAGTTAGGTCCTGTTGTGTTTGATCCTTGTGTTTAAGTGTGCAGGAGCTTAGGAGCAGAAGAAGTCGAGTTGATAAGGATGACATGTGAAGGGAGGCGACGGGCTTGGTGTATCCGATGGACGAAGAGTTGTAGAAGAGTACACGGTGGATGAGAAGGGCGTGTGCGACGTCTAAGGAACGAGAAGTCGGGGAGGAAGTTCGTTCAAGGAGAAGGCCTCAGGTGAGCTCAACTCTAGACTGTCGGAGCATCACCCAAGCAAGCGGAGTTCAAAAAGGTCAACTCGATGACTGAACTTGAAGACCCGAGACGCCTCAGTTGTGATTGAGGGTGCCTCGGTTGTCAAGAGTTAAAGCTGCCTCAGAATGGATCTTAGGCGCCTCATTTCCGACTGGAGGAGCCCTAGTTCAGAACTGAGGTGCCTTGGTTCAGATTTGAGGTGCCCTCAGTGAACAGTAATCGAAAGTTACTGTTTGCGCAGTGGATAAAACTCTATTCAATTGAGGCTTCCTGGATCACATTGGAGGTGCCTCCAATGCCATCTCAGCAATGGTAACATTTGATCGTTCGACTATAAATAACCTGCTAGAGCTAAGAATTAAAAACAACAACTGTATTTCATCTTCCTATTATTTTTATGAGCTTTACAATGTCTGTAAGAGCTTCTCCGCCTTCCACGAAGGAGTTTTTGATAGCGAGCTTCAACCGCCTTGGATTAGCAACCTCCATGGTTACAACTAAGTAAACCTTAGTCTCTTATAGTTTGTTGTTTATGTTTGATTTATTGCTTAATTAAATTGTTATCCTTGCTAAGTTCGAAAAGCAAGAGAAGTTGCTTACTTTTTTTTTTTCAAGACTATTTGCCCCCACCAGCCGGCCTTACTAGCACCTATAATTGTTGCGTTGGGTATTTACTTGAAATTTAAAGCTGACAGTACTATGATCGATACAAAGCTCGTTTGGTGGCCATAGGATTTACATAGACTTGTGGTGTTGATTACTTTGAGACGTTTTCTCTTACTGCTCGCTAGAATTCTATTAGAGTTCTATTCTCCTTGGACCTTGGTTGTCAATCAATCTTGGTCAATGTATTAGCTAGATATGAAGAATGTTTTTCTTTATGGCGTTTTGCACAAGACTGTTTATAGAGCAACCTCCAGGGTATGTCGCTCAGGGGGAGAATGCTACTATGGTTTATAGACTTAAAAAGACTATTTATGGTCTTAAACAAAGCCCTAGAGCCTGGTTTGATAAATTCAGTAATATAATCAGTGTTGTTGGCTTCAAACAGTGCAAATCGGATTATTCTATATTTGTATGATAAAGCACGAATGAGATTATCGTACTTATGGTTTATGTTGATGACATCCTAATATTCGATAATGATATAGTGGGATAGATGATACTAAGAAGTATTTATAACAACACTTTGTGACAAGAGATATGGGACGTCCTAAGTATTTCCTAGGAATTGAAATTGCTCAGAACAAGTCTGGAGTTTTATTATGACAATGGAAGTATGCTATAGATTTACTCAAAGAAATCGGATTGTTTGGAACGAAGCTGGTTGATACGCCTGCGGATATCAATTCAAGTGTTTGGGATGATGCTGGAGAATTCTTTGAGGATAAGGCAAAATATAGACGACTTGTTGGGAAACTCATCTACTTAACATTAACAATAACGAGACCTGACATCTCCTTTGTTATTGGAATAGTCAGTTAGTTTATGGATAATCCGAAGCAAGTTCACTGGGATGTTGCTATCAGGATTCTTAAGTACATTAAGAAATCTCCAGGAAAATGGTCTTCATTTAAGAGAAATGAACACCTAAAGATTGAAACCTATTCTGATACTATGCTGGATCTAAGACCGACAGACAGTCCACTTCTGGGTATTGCACTTATGTAGGGGAAATCTGGTAACATGACGAAGTAAGAAATAAATTGTTGTTGCTAGATCGACTGCCGAAGTTGAGTACAGAGCCATGGCTCACATTATAACTGAGATGTTATGGTTGAAGAATTTACTCGAAGAATTATGGTTCACCTATAATGAGCCACTGCCAATGTACTGTGATAACTAAGCTGCCATTCACATTGCAAGTAATCCAGTTTTTCATGAGACGACTAAACATATTGAGGTTGATTGTCGCTTTATTCGCGATCGAGTGTGTAATGAGTTAGAAAATTGTCACTCCATTCACATCATCATCCAATCAAGTTGCTGATGTCTTCACTAAAGCATTAGGAGGGAAACGTTTCTCAGAATTTTGTGACAAGCTAAATATGAACTTGAGGGGGAGTGTTGAATATTTCCACAGATATCCTTAATTGTAGGGATCATGATTGATTTATATTAACTTAATTATAGGGATAAGGTCCTTAATTGTAGGGATTATGATTAGCTTGATTATAGGGATTAAGTGATAGACATACTATAGGATCCTCTTTACCTCCTTATATAAATACCTATATCTATTCATATTAAGGTATAGGAAATAAATTATCTTTCTCTTTTACATTCTTGACACCAAAATAAACAACTACCAAAATGCAAAATTTGAATTGATATGCATTTTTCTCCTCCACCATGAAAATCTCTACCTCGTTGAGTGGTGAGATAAGACCTTCTAAATTAGGCTCTATAGCGGGTATTGGTGCCAAGTGGATGACTATCAGTCACCTTTGGAGAAGATGAATTTGGTGTTTGTTATTGCATCACCTCAAGTAGATCGAGATCAATGTGTTGAATTGTTGAAGTTCATGTTTTGTTATCAAAGCATTATCAACCTTCAGAAATCATTTCCAATGAATTAAATACCTCGGGATATAGGTGGGGCTGTTTGAATATCAACTATGTGCTTGATTTGAGGAGTCTATTTCATCGTAGAGGGGAGGGCATGTATAAAATTATGAGAGTACATTTACTAAAATTATCATATCAAATTCACAAAAAACTAATCCAAATTTGGGTTTGATATCAATAAAATTATCACACCTCTAATAAGCTATCTTCACAAGCCTAGGAAAACTCACTTCGGCAATGTGGCAATTCTATTGACACATTCCTTGTGCCGTCATACAGATTGTGTCATAAAATTGCCAAATGACACTCATACTGCCAGTTGCCTAAAATTCATCAATTTGGCCTTAAATTAATCTTGATTTGAGCCTAAAACCTACTAGAATCACATTCACCACACAGTGAACTCATGATGGACTCAATTCTCCTAAATCAAGTGATAAATCTAATTTGGGAAAATTAATATTGTACCTAGTCTAATTTTGAAAAATATTAATATCATACCTAGTCTTATTTGAATAAAAACTAAGGTCTGTGTATTACCTGCCTACTTAGCTTGGTACTCCATTTTAGCAAGCTAAGTTAATGCACCACAATAATGCCTATATCATCTATAATGACATCTATGCCATCTATAATGCATCATGATTTGCTATATAAAAATAATATATTCAACATATACCATGCTTAGTAGGATATTAACTAGCATGTCTAAACACTAAGTATATTATGTATATAAAATTATGCATTAACATGTATTATGCAACGAATAATAAGGTATAAGATTAGCCATGAAACAATAGAAAGTCATAGGAAAGGGGCAAGTAGGCTTATTGTAGTTTCTCTTGGGATTGATTTTCAAGGATCGAAGTTAACAATTTCTTTGGTGCTGACACCCACACAAGTTCAATTCAACGATCCAGAATCATTCTAGCTCTCATATATTCAGGCTCTTTATTTAACCCCTTTATATTCATGTTAGGCACTCATAATGGATGCCACCAACACACTCAGTTGACAGCCCATAATCCTATTGGATCACTTGTGAAAACTTTTGGAAATAGTCATGACTTGTCTACTGATAAATAATTATAAATAATATTATAAATAATTATTTATCTTTATAATATTTACATCTAATAAAATATATTAATTAAAAATCTAAAATATCTAAATATTTAAAAATAAAAATATAATTATATATATAGAAGCTGATTAAAATTATTAACCCTAAAGTAATTGAATTTAAATCCTAACTTATAGTTTACTTGCATATCCTGTTTCGGCCAAGCAGCGAGTTCAACGTATCACTGAGACCGCGTGACAGGTTCGAACGCGTCGTCGGGTCAGAGCAACGCCTCCGAGCGCGTTGTTGGGTCCGGGCGACGCCTTCGACCCTATTGTCGGGGCTCGGGCGACGCCTCCAAGCCCGTTGTCGAGCTTGGGCGACGCCTTCGAACCCCACGGTGGCGGAAGAAAGTGAGTTACCACCTAAAGCACCGCTTCAGCCTGAGGTGGTGCGGTTGATGCCCTCCTCTTGCCTTGGCGCTGCCTAGGCAGCCGCCTCAACCGCCGTTTAGAACAATGGTCTTTGGATTTGTTTTGTGTGTTCTAACTTCCTACTGCATATTTTATTTCTATAACATTGACTAGTATATAAAGTGATATTCACCCCACCTTCCACATTGATCATCTGGTTGCAAACGCTTCAACAAATGCTAGACAATGCCAAAACTACACATTGTTCTTTCTCCCCTTACACTCAACAACACCTCCTTATCCTTTTCTTCTCGGACAGCCTTGAGAACCAACCAAGAAATGCCACACAATGACCTAACTGCACATTGCTCTTTCTTCTCATCGACAGCACCTCTTCTCTTTCACGATTGTGACTTGTCTTATTCTTCTAGTTTAGGCATGCATGCTCTGTTAAGGTGTTAATGGTGAGATGAGGTTGATGCAATGGCGTGATCTTGGACTTCAGTGATGCAAGTGGCAACTCCAGGATGTTGACTCAATGTAGGCAACTCCAGGATCTTAGTGTAATGAAAGTGGCAAATTTCATCAAGGTACAAAATCTTGAACTGTGTTGGATTTTCTACCTTTAATTGGAAATACTGGTTCACTACTGTGGTGGTGTTCCAACGGATGGTGTCGGTGGCAAATTAGAGGGGAGGGAGGAAGGATATGAAGAAGAAAAAGAAGATAACACAATTAGGTACCTAACATCAAATTTTGTATTCTATTTGAAATACATTATAAGCTAAAAAACATTATTTCAATTCAATCTTGAAACATGTTGTAACATGCATGACCTAATTAAGATAAACACATGATATTTTACATGTACTGAGCAGTATTGAGTTTCAACAATTTATTGGAATAATACATTTTAACCATATTACCTGGTATAGTTTGATACGAGATTATAAACTATGAGTTCCATGCTTGTGGCATTCTTCTTGATCGGGTTTGACCAGCACCATGTATCTACACTCTTGGTATTGCAACAACACATCTATTCCAAATCCAGGGAGTAATACCCCTGTTTGGAACAAAATTTTAACCCTGATTGAATGCACTTTGCTTGATTGCCACATATTTTCTTTTATGCTGTCATTATCACACACAATTATGGCGTAATAAAATGACTTTCCTTCTCTGTGTGAGTCATGTTAAACCTTATCATGAAAGGCTCCCACCTTAGATGCAAGACGAAAGTTTCTTATGCTGTATGAATGTGAGAGTGTTCTCACTTTATAAAATAGTCTCTGTCTTTGCTTCATTTCTAGAGACTTTCTCTTGCTTTGCCTTTTTTCTTTAAACTGTTAGTTGATATATGGAATTGGCCATTTTGTAGATCCACTATTTTTTTTTTTGTGGAATAAATTTTGTAGGAGAATGATCCCACTTTAACGGGAAGAAAACAGCAAAGTGATGTACGGCAAATGCAAAACTTTTATCAGCAATACTACAAAAGATATATTCAAGAACTTCAAAATGCTGCTGATAAAGCTGATCGGTGAGAACAGGGAACAAGTGTGACTATGATGCTTGACTTTGTTTATTGTCAATCATTCCATTATTCTTTTTTTTCCATCAGTGCTAAACTTACTAAAGCCTACCAAACTGCTGCAATATTATTTGAGGTTTTAAAAGCTGTCAATCTTAGCCATGCCGTTAAAGTTGATGATGAGGTAATTATTACTTATTTTGTGTTAGTTCCCTTCTGCCCATGCATTCCATTATCATGATGCTCAGTTTTGTAAATATATTTTGAATGCCCTAAATTATTGTTTCATAATTAGATACTGGAAACTCACCACAAAGTTGAGGAAAAAAAACAAACACTTGGACCTTACAATATTCTCCCTCTCGACCCTGATAGTGCAAATCAGGCAATTATGTTGTATCCAGAGGTTGTACTTCCTTTTATTTAGAATTGCTTTTGGTTGCAGAAAATATTTATAGATAATGTAATCATCTTAGTTGGCTTCTGTAGATTCAAGCTGCTGTCAAAGCTCTTCGGAATACGAGGGGCCTACCATGGGCAAAGGACCACAACAAGAAAGTAGATGAGGATATTCTTGACTGGCTTCAATCAATGTTTGGTTTTCAGGTGAGAACACAGGAAGTTCTCTCTCAGTTGTCTTTATGTTGTTTTCATTTGTTTGAATTGAACAATGCATGGCAGTCATATTTTTGCATGTGCAGAAGGACAATGTCTCCAACCAAAGGGAGCACCTCATTTTGTTGCTTGCGAATGTCCACATTCGTAAAAATCTAAAGCCTGACCAACAACCAAAGGTTCCCGATTATTTTTCAAATTTTGTTTAGTGAAGAGTTGAGCTTATCTATAATTTCCTGAGGCATAACTCTATCTGTTTCATGGATAGTTGGATGACCGGGCATTGGATGAGGTTATGAAGAAGTTATTTAAAAACTATAAAAAGTGGTGCAAGTACTTGGACCGCAAGAGTAGCCTTTGGTGAGTTTCTGAAACATTGCCTAGCTTAGTGTTGACAGAATGCATCTACACATCTTTATCTGTCCTTGTCGCAAAATAATGGTTACAGTATTAAAGCTTGCTAAAGAAATGTTAAAAATTGTTTTTTGTTTCATTTCTGTGCTAATATCTCCCCTCAAGTTCAGGTTGCCAGCCATCCAGCAGGAAGTGCAACAAAGGAAGCTCCTCTATATGGGTCTCTACCTTCTTATATGGGGTGAAGCTGCGAATTTACGTTTTTTGCCCGAGTGTCTTTGCTACATTTATCATCATGTAAGTTATTAGGAAGAAATTTTCCAGAAACAACAAGATTAATGTCATTCTTTTCCTTTTTGCTAAGTTTGGTGTTCCTGATCTGAAAGATCAAATAATTTTTTTGATAATTAATTTGGTCTTTTGTTGAATTGGTCAATGGTAGGTGCTATTTGCTTTAAAGTTTAAACAACTAAAGAAAATGTGAGTTTGCATAGGAGTATGTGTGACCGGTTGGGTGATTTATTTATTTTATTTTGTTTTATTTTTTTTGTGAGTGGGTAAGAGCGCAATTGTATCAGAGGGCTAAATTTGATAGAATCCACCGTGTGGAATGGCCTTTTGATTCTAACTAAAAAAGGATCACCCCTTTGATGATTCACTAAAAAAGGGCACCCTTTCTGATTTTTGCCAATATGGCTTACATGGCATATTGCTAATAGTTTGAAATGACATAATTTATTGTGTAAATATTTAATGAAATTAGAACTTCATGAATTTGTTATATTCTGATGCAATCTTGATACTTTCAAAGTGTCTATGGTGTAGGAATTGTTACTTAAGATAGATGATGGGTAAGAGCACAATTGTATCAGAGGACTAAATTTGATAGAATCCAGTGTGGAATGGCGTTTTGATTCTAACTAAAAAAGGATCACCCCTTTGATGATTCACTAAAAAAGGGACACCCTTTTGATTTTTGCCAATATGGTGGTTTTTTTAAAGGCGATTTGCTCCCCTAGCGGATTTTTGCCAATATGGCTTACATGGCATATTGCTAATAGTTTGAACTGACATAATTTATTGTGTAAATATTTAATGAAATTAGAACTTCATGAATTTGTCATATTCTGATAAAATCTTGATACTTTCAAAGTTTCTATGGTGTAGGAATTTGTTACTTAAGATAATTGATGTATTTTTTTCTTAAACACGTCCTCTGATGTTTCCTTTGCTAGATGGCTTTTGAATTATACGGTATGCTAACTGGGAGTGTGAGCCAAACAACTGGTGAGAACGTCAAGCCTGCTTATGGGGGTGATAAAGAAGCATTTCTACAAAAAGTGGTGACACCAATTTACAAGGTTATTGAAAAGGTGATTGGACTTTTAATTCGTGAAAATGTTAATTTTTACTATTATAATTGGCCTTGATTCTATGCTTGCAATTGGTGTAGGAAGCTGAAAAGAGCTCGAGTGAAAAATCAAAACACTCTCAATGGAGAAATTACGATGATTTAAATGAATATTTCTGGTATGTGCAGAGCATAGAAATAGTGGCAAACACATATTGTAAATATACTTGATTGTTACAGATTCCATCATCAGGTCTGGTGATTGTTTCCGTTTGGGCTGGCCTATGCGGGCTGATGCTGATTTCTTTTGTTATCCCCAGAGTCATCATGAGGAGAGAAATGAGGTTGGTGTATATATATATATATTATATATATTTCATATTTGACCATCAGCTTGTTATTCACCTTTTTCTCCTGGGTTTGCTTTTTCAGTTATAGAAGCAATTTCTATTTTGCTTGATAGATGTCTTTTATCAATTGAATCTCAATTGACCTTTGTTAAGCTCAAACCTTTATCCTGATATCAATGTCTTCTGCTATCTGGGATGAAAACCATCCTGTTCAGAGGAAAGATAAATCTACATCTCGATCTTAAATTTCATCATCTTTCATGCATGTCTTGTTCAACTTAGAAAATTAGGATCAATTACTAAACTTATCAATTGTTGTTCTAACAAATCTATCACATGCTTTTAATTTTATCAAAACCATCAGAGATCACATATCAACCATTTGTTGTTTTTTCAGCCATCATATGTTAAATGGTTGATCTGACATTTAATCAAATGATATTTTACTTCACCTCATGCCAGTTCATTGCTTATAAATCATTTAAAAATGTTTCAAATAAAACAACCACCGATAAGGATTAACTTAATAATCCATCCAATACCCATAATACTTTTTCAATGGCTTGCCTCTGGTTGCCTATAGTTGCTCCACTGCTACACTCGATGAGGAAGTCTGTATTCACAAGTCTTTTACTTTGACAAGTCAACTTCCTATCTTTCTCTTTCATTGAAGCTACCATCGCCTCCCATTTGAGAGCAGAGTTGCACAATGATGGCCTTCAGTTAATGCATGATAGTAGCGGAGCTGTCTTAGTGGTGAGGGTGTTGCTAAATTTCTGGACAAGATTTAAAATCTCGTGCCGTGTCGAAGATTCGGTCTCAGACCGGAACGATACGATTTCGATATCGTGCATACAGTTTCGGTATTTTTATTTATATATTATAATTATTAGATAACTATGTTTATCGTATATAATTTAAAAATAAGTTATCTATTGACTTTTTACATAAGTTTTCAATTATTGAATAGTTTAATATTGTTAGAAAAATAATTAAATATATTTTTCTTTAAAAGAAATTAATGTATCAATAATTCAAATTAAAATTGATACATCATAATTATATAAACTAATTATTTATTCATTTAATTATTAATAATTTAAATAATATATATTAAAATAGTAAAAAAATTCAGAATATCAATTAAATTGTAAAAAATATAAAATAATAAGAAATTATCAGAATATAAATCTGATTTATAAGATTTTTTTAAAAATTTTTTAATTTTTTAAAAGAATTTTTAAATATAATTTAAAATAATAAAAAAAGAATTTTCATAATTTTAATTAATACAATTTATTAATTTTTTTAAAATTTTAAATATATTTTATTAGGATAATTTAATTAAGGTTTACAAAAGCCTCTTCAAAATATCACATTTTTGTTAGGAATTACATCAATTAATTAAATCTTTTTACCAGAAAATTGATTTTTCTTAGAAAATCTATTTTTCTCAGAAAATCTAATTTTCTCAAAAAATCTTAAAATCACTCACACGATCGCTTCCAGTGCCGGTGGAGGCATCGCGCGACGCTTCTAGCGCAGGCAGCAGGAACACTTGAACAGTGCCGGTTTTGCACCGACGGTTTCGGGTGGCACAGTTCGGCACTTCAAACATTGTTCTGGACTACTACTAAGACCATTTTGTCGAATGAGTCTTGCAATCATAGCAGAGGAAACACAATGGGAAAATGACGTGATTGCCATGGTGGTGCTTGACATTGTCCCGTTTGTTGGAATCAACTTTATGTGTTGTCCCCGCTCAATAGCGGCAACTTGATTTTAATTCATTGTTTCTTTTTCAACTTAAAAATCAACATGTTTGGAACATCTTCCAAAGTCGTTCCCTTCTCTAACCTAGGTGTGGTGCCAATGATAACAACAATGTTGTGAGTAGAGAAGAGGGCAAGGTTTAAATTTCGAACCGTGCTGAAGTTTTGGTCCCAGACTGGAACGATATGGTTTCGGATCGTATCGTGCTGTGCCGATATAGTTTCGGTATTTATTTATTTATGTATATAGTAAATTAGTAATTATTAGATAAATATGTTTATTGTGTATAATTTTAAAATCAGTTGTATATTGATTTTATATAACTATAAGTATATAAATTAACACAAAATACTACTTTATATATAATAATTATATAAATTAGTTAATTAATTATTTAAATAATATATATTTAAATGATAAAAATATTAGAATATTAATTAAATAATAAAACAGTAAAAATAAAAATAATAAATAATTATCAAAATATAAAATGGAATTATTTGAATTTTTTTAGATTTTTTAGAATTTTAAAATAATATTTAAAATAGAAAAAATTCAGAAAATTAATTAATAAAATTTATTTAATTTTTTAAATTTAAATTGTAATTTTATATATTTGATTAGGATAATATTTAATTAGGAAATGTTAGATTTAAATAAATGATTTTATATTTTCTTTTTAAGTGGGAAATCTGGGATTTAATAAAGAGGAGTTTTTTCGCTCAAGCCCTAGTGCACTATCGGAGGCGAAGGAGTTACAAGGGTGCCCAACGTCTCCAGCGCCGTTCGGCGACGCCTTCGACGTTGCCGGAGGAGTCCCGCGACGCTTCTGGTGTCACCTGCGTAGATTTTTTTTCAACGTACCCGTCGTCGCCGCCGGGAAATTCGCCTCGCTGCTGTCGTGCCTCCTCGTGCTGCTGCTGCTGCTGCTCACCATCGCCTCTCTTCCTTTCTCTTATTTTCTTCTTTTTTTAATCGTGACAGACTGGCGCACGATGTGCGTGATTCCTTATGTTGCGAGTGTCGTGTGTGATTTTCTGTCACGCGATTCTCTCTGTCGCTGCGTGCGCATGCCATGACGCCGCACGAAATCCATGGGCTAACAGTGTCGATTTTGGCCGCCACCGAAACGGTAATTTCCGCTGTGGCTCGAAATGAAACAACACTTTAAACCTTGGAAGAGGGCAACTTTTATTTTTTTTTCATTGAGGTGTGAGATGATGTGGAGATCAAGGAGGCTAACTTTAAAATGATGGCCAAATCAAGAAATGAAATCTCGAGTTATGTTGTCCGACACGAGACCATCATCGGCGTAACAATTTCGTGTGCGTCATACGCTCAACAGAAGAAAGAATCAATTTGGGGATGATGACTTACTTGGAAGCATCAGCAAAATATTAGCTCGGCGAGGTGATGGCGAGGCGGCGGTGAGGCGACAGTAAGGCAAGAAAAAATCGAGATAGAATCGCGAGGGAGAGAAGGGAAAGGAAAAGTAGGGTTTTAAATTGCTAAATTATTTATATAATTTCTAATTAATTATTATATAAATTGTAATTATATATTGTATAAATTAATAATTAATTAATTAAACGGTTAATTAATTAATAAAATTATAATATATAATTTTATATTTTTATTTAGAATATAAAAAATAAAGTAAAAATTAGATAATTTATAGAATATATAGTTATATAATTTAAAATAATTTTAAAATCAAAATTTAAATTATTATTATAAATTTAAAATAGATTAAAATTTTATAAAAATATTTAAAATAATTTTCAAATTTTATAAATAATTATAAAAATTTAATTAGTAAATAATTAAAAAATATATAAATTTTTTAAATATATTTGATTTTAAATGCAATATAGACTATATATATAAACTATAATATTTAATATATATTATTTAGAATATTTATAAACTATGATTATATAAATATCTATTATATAAATTAATAAATGAATAATTTATATAATTATTATATACAACTTAGGATTAATTTATATAATTATTATAGATAATAGTTTTTTTAATCTTAGAAACAATTTGAGATTTGAAGCCATCAATATTAAGCTACTTAGCTCTCTACTTTGAGATACTTGCTTCCTAAGCATATGAAATATATATTTTTGTTGAAATGAATGTCTGATCTTTACGCCTAGGAAATACTTTAGATTACCTATCCTTTATTTCGAAAGTTTTGAGAAAGGTATGCTATCAAGTTATATATCAAGTTTTATATATATATATATATATTAGCACGATACGGTACTGAAACTATATATATCTTTCTGCTCTAGGACCGAAATCTCGGCATAGGTCGAGATTTTAAACCTTGGGTCAAACATCTTCCAATGTTGTTCCCTTCTCAAACCCTTGAGAGGATGAGCTTCGGTTACTCGTCAACTAGGTCTAGGGGACCCCACCATGGAGTAGCAATTCTCACTGTAGATATAAAAGCAATGACAAAACTAGGTGTAGGGAGGAATCTTCACCACCACCCTTTGCTCGTAATAACATATTATATAATACAAGCACGTCTAATTAACTTTTAGACCAGTTAACCAAAGGAGAATTTTAGTTAATTGTCATTTGACCTTGACTTTGAAACTTCAGTTGGTTTCTTGGTTAGGTTAGCACCTAGATATAATACTACCCGTGTTCCAGAGATAACAATGGCTCTCTCATAGCCTTCTTTGTCAGAAGGTCCTCTCCTGAACTACCCAGGACTTCTTGTCTTGCTTGGTATCTGCTGATCCACCAAAACATCCTCGGCTAGATACTTGATCCGACTACCCATCTGAACTTTCTCTGCCAGATGGTTGGTCCATCGATCCATCTGGACTTCCTGTACTAGATGCTTGGTTCGTCGACCCATTTGGACTTCATTGTCTTTGTGTCTCCCTAACCTACTATGATTTCTCCTTAGTGTCTTGTCTCTTTGACCCACCAGTAAGAGACCCACTAGGACTTTTTCTGTAAGTATGTTGCTCCTCGCACTTGCCACACATATTAGAATGCAGTGCCTAACTTTATCCTTTGCCATACATCAAAAGAATAAAGTTCAATTAGTTGGCGCTACTTGCACCAGCAGTATGATATCTTTCTATCACAATATTTGACAAAATATGTAAGCTCTTAATGTTCTTGTGTATCTTTTACCAGGAAGGCAAATATGCTAAAGGTCAGCAGTGGATTGGGAAAGTTAACTTTGTTGAGATCCGTTCATTTTGGCATATTTTTCGTAGTTTCGATAGAATGTGGAGCTTCTTTATCTTATCCTTACAGGTTGATTCTTAGCTTTATTTTCTTTCTTCTGTTCTTTAATAGATATTTGTTTTTGTTTTTGAGTTTGCTTTCTCTTTCGGTTCAAGGTTATGATCATTCTTGCTTGGAATGGTGGTTCACCAAGTGGTATATTTGACCCTGCAATATTCAAGAAATTGCTCAGCATCTTTATTACAGCTTCCGTACTGAAGCTTGGACAAGGTGAAATGAGACTATTGAGACTGTTTTATTCGTGCTCTTAATCTCTGCTTCGGTCATACTAAAGGTTCTATGTTGGATTGTGAAATATTTTATATTCCTTGTTTTTATTTACTTATCATATTTTCCTTGAAACCCTGATTTTTATTAGATCAGTAGTATTGGATTGGAATTGGTAAAAAAAAGAGAAAACAATAAAAATAAAATAATTTTCACTCTTTGTAGTATTATTAATCTGATATATATATATATATATATATATATATATATATATTCAATTATTAGAATTTTTAATAGTATAAGAGTGGTTAGGTTATACCAATGTATATTACAATATGTATATATATATATATATATACAAATATCTATTATTATATGATTATTTTATGTTATGTTTAACATACATAATTAATATAACTTTAGTTATTGCATATACCATTATTAAACAACAATAAGTATAAAATTGTTGTCAGTAACACAATTTATTGATCATTTCTAGTTGATTTGGTATTGTTATCAGACAATGAGGATAATAATTAAGCAATTATTATCATGTAGTATTATATAGTTTTTAACTAATTTGATATTATCATATGAAATTATATTACATTTTCACAATATTATATGATTTAACAGTCATTTATCATCAAATATCAATAATCTTATTATTCTTTTTCACTCTTACCATCATGTCAATATAATAATTAGTTATTTTTCAAATTCTCCATAATATTTTGTCACGACAGAAACTTGCCCATTATGAAACACCCTAACACTCTTGGTGGCAAAAGGTCACCAACGCCCATGCCAACCTATCCGAGGGCCAACCCGGAGGGGATAAATCATGGAGGCTACTAGCCAACACCCTAACACTATACTTTGCAAAGAATATAAAGATCTGAAATTTCATAATTTAATAGCTCAAACTCTAAAGTCATGCATAATGCATAAGTTCATCAAGAAATCAAGTACAAATCTGGTCGGACTATCATGATAGTAAATAAATATACAAAACATTAAGATGTGCAACTGACCCAAGGTATCCTAAAAGATCTACCATCCAATTACATCATCGACTTAGAAAAGAAAACTCAGCATTCTACAACGAAGAATGACATCAACTGAAAGAAAGACATATCAAGTGTGCCTTGCATGGTACAAGATAGCTTATCTATCAAAACCCTCCGTCTCTTCATTACCTGTATTATATGGACCTACTGAGCCTAAAGACTTAGTAAGTTCAACATTTATAACAAGGAATGACTATATATATATACACCTTGAACAATTTAAAAAAAAAAAATTTAAAACCATGCAGACATATAAGTCCATGAACCTTCAAACTTTGATAAAATATTGTCAAACATTTAAATTCATATCAACCTTAAACATCAAAAATAGGTAAATAAGTTCAGTTTATTGAGTGTTGCCATTTTTACCTCAACCTTTGTTCGAATGGCCAATCTCATACCCTAGTACTAGGTTTGGCAGTGTTCACCGGTATCCTCTAAGTTGGATTTTACAACTCCTTTTCCTCGGATTTGGTAAAAGAATTTTGGTATCCTCTAAGCTGGATTTCACAACTCCTTTTCCTTTGATTTGGTAAAGGAACCGATATCCTCTAAGCCGGACTCCTTTGATTTGGTAAAGGAACTGATATCCTCTAAGATGGATTTCTCTGACAACTAATCCATTCCGAGTATAATGTCAAACTCCGTCATTGGTAATAAGATAAGATTAGCATAGATTGTGTGACCGTGTAAACCTAGCTCAAGTTCTCTGGTCATGCTAGTAGACATGAGTTCTTCCCGTGACGGGACTGTCACCGTATAACCTACAACAAGTTTAACTGTTTGGGTGCCTCTACGCCTCACAAGGGACTTCGATATAAATGTATGGGTGGCCCCTGAATCTAATAATGCCTTAGTGGCTACCCTCGCTATAAAGATTCTCCCTGTAATGAGCGTCGTGTTTGGATCCACCTCTTCAACATGCATTACGTATAATCGTCCTTGAGCGTGTTGCTTCAACTGTGGGCAATCCATAGATATGTGTCCAACAACTCCGCATTTGAAGCACTTGCTTGATCCCCATATACACTTACCATAATGCTTGCGCTTGCACTCCTTGCATAAGGGCTTTTCATCAGTGCTAGGGATGACATGCTTGTAAGGTTGCTGCCCTGAAGTTCCTGTGGCCCTTTGTACGGTTTCTTCGCTTGTTGTTGTTGCTCTGGCGGTGGCCTTTTCCTCTACATCTCAAAATCAATATCTTTCAGAGCCTGCTCTGCTCGAAAGGCCCTAGCAATTGCAGTAGAATACTCAGTAAGGTCTACCATTATAACGTTACGGTGGATAGTTAGTCGTAGTCCATTTATAAAGTGCCTTAGCTTCTCTGCCGCATCATTTGCGATTTGGGGCACGAAGTGACACCCAAGATCAAACTTTCTCATATACTCCGCTACTGATAAGTCTCCCTGCCTCAAGCTTATAAACTCCCACTTCAACCGAGAGCGTATGTCTGCAGCGAAGTACTGGGCATACAACACCTTAAACCCATCCCATGACAAAGTCCTCATATCCACGGATAGCTTCGCTCCCTCCTACCATAATAACGCATTATACTTTAGTAAAAAAGTAGCGCATCTTACCTTGTCAGCATCACCAAGGGTCATAAATTAATATCACCTTCATAGATCGTATCCATCCCTCAACAACTAATAGGCCAGTCGTTCCCGTAAAATCGTTCGGATCCATCTTTCTGAAGTGCTCATACATAGCCTCGGGCTTCACTCCATGAGCAGTCTCAGCGTGTTGCTCCAACAATTGAGCCATCCTCTGAAGCACTCGTTCCCAATGTTAGACGGCGGTGGTGGCGGTGGAGGCAGAGGAGGTGGCGCCTTCTCTTGCATCCTCCTCATACCTCCTATTTCTTCTTACGTACCATCTAGGTGACATCTTGGTACTCAGTTCAAAACAACACATAATCCGCATGTATAACAAAATAAAATAACAGACATATCCATTAAATTCCTAACTTCCTTAGAGTGCACATTTAAACAAATTAACTAAACTTTTAAACTTACAGACTTGGAAGCTTGACATATCCATTTTTTTTATCATGGTAGTAAATAAATATCTAAAACATTAAGATGTGCAACCGACCCCATAAAGGTAACCTAAAATTTCTACCATCCAATTGCATCATCGACTCGGAAAAGAAAACTCAACATCCTAAAACAAAGAATGACATCAACTGAAAGAAAGGTCCATCGAGTGTACACTGCCTGGTACAAGATAGCTCACCCATCAAGACCCTCCATCTCATCATTACCTGCACCATATGGACCCAGTGAGCCTAAAGACTCAACAAGTTCAACATTTATAATAAAGAATAATTATAAATGCACATGCTTTTAGATATATATATATATATATATATATATATAACAATTTTAAAGAAAAATAAAAATTTAAAACCATGCTGACAAACTTGGATGAAATATGTCAAATATTTAAATTCATATCAACCTTAAACATCAAAAATAGGTAAATGAGTTCAGTTCATTGAATGTTGTCATTTTTACCTCAACCTCTGTTTGATTGGCCAATCTCATTCCCTAGTACTAGGGTTGATAGTATTCACCAGTATCCTCTAAGTTGGATTCTATAACCCCTTTTTCTCTAATTTGGTAAAAGAATTGCGGTATCCTCTAAGCCGGATTCCACAACCCCTTTTCCTCTGATTTGGTAAAAGAATTCCAGTATTCTTTAAGCCAGATTCCACAACCCCTTTTCCTCTAATTTGGTAAAAGAATTCCGGTATTTTCTAAGCCGGACTCCTTTACTTGTCAAATTGCCACAAAACAATTCACTTTGCTAAAACAAAACAATTTACTTTTCATCAAAATCATTTCTAAAACAAAACAGTTTACTTTTTATGTATCAAAAGTCGTTAAAACAAAACAGTTACTTTTTCTGCATCAAAATTATTACTATAACTTATGATAAACGAATTAAATGTGCTTAGACATGAATAAAAATAAAGTTTTATGGATATACAGCAGCAGAAATTTTCGAAAATTCCAACATCAAAATTTTCAAATAAAAAGGTCCTAGAACTTCGTCAAACCATTGCAACTATTGAAAAATGTACTTGTAAACAATAAGGCATGCATCAACCTCTAAAACATTCATATTATGACCCTTTCAACGTCCCTACAGCAGTAAGAATTCTCGAAAATTCCAGCATCAAGATTTCCAAGTAAAAAGGTCATAGAACTTCGTTAAAACATTGCAACGATTGAAAAACATACTTGTTAACAATAAAATATGCATCCAACCTCAAAACATTTATATGATGACCCATATAGTGCAGAAAAAATTGTTAGAAATCCTGCCCTAGTGTTTTGCGAAAAGATATTGAGTGAGGCGTAGGAGAGTGACGGAAGATGATCCAACCATCGTTCTTCTTCGATTTCTCAAGGTTGCTAGGAGTTTTTTTTTGGTGGGGGGGGGGGGGGGGGGGGGGGGGGGGGGGGGTGGCGGCACCAAAGGCTAAGGAAAACCCTCCTCTCATTCTCAAATGAAATATTTATAGGGTAGTAAAAATTAGTTTGCTACAAGTTGGGCCGGGCCCGTTAATTCATTAGTTATTATTATTATTATTTTAACGTGAGGACACTACACATTACCCTAACCCATCAAGGTGGAAAATGGTGCAAATAAACATCTGTGTTGGTTTAAATATCAACGGTTTCTTGTTTATTCTGGGAGCAATCAAGTGTTGGTTTAATAGATCATACAATAAGAGAAAATAGGTAAAAGTGGTCTCAATATATTTAAAGCTCACTAACATTTATATGGTTAGATTAGTTGTCATGCTCCAATTGTTATGCTTCATGGTCTGCTTGTCATTAAGGTGGAATGGCCTTGATGACCGTGTAATAATATCTTTGAGCAAAAGTTCCATGAGTTGATATATTAAGCAAATTTCTCTTTCCAAATTACTTGCAAATCACAAGAGATGTTAATAATGAAACATACATTTATATTAAATACTAACATACAACATATGGAATATGACATGATAAATAGATCTATGAATTAAAAACTAAACTGTATATACATAGATATGTATGGAATTCTCTCGTGACTGGAAGCATAAAAAAGGGTAAAAATGTGATAATTGCTTATAGGATCAAATGTATAAACAGAAACTACTTGTATACCAATAAACAAAATATCAAAAAATTTGCAAAGGTGCAAAATGACCTTGGGGCGATCCATAAAAAGTTAGATCCTAAACAACCAAAACTAAGCACCTCTTCTAATGACCTTGAAGGGAAGAGTAAGGCAATCAACAAGGGAAATAGAGTTGGCGCATAACCTGTATGTTATGAACACTAACATAGTAAGTTTAATTGCAAAGTAGACAAATTGGACTACCACATCAAAGTTATTAACTATAAATTACCAATCAATCCCAATAACAGTACAATGAAATCTAACATCTAATTTCTTAACCTCAATCAAGAATGCAATATGGGTCTGCTGATGTTACTGCCTATTTACAGAACTTTAGTATAGAGTGGTACCATTTATTTACACTAAATTGGTATGACTGCTAAAGGTAGCCTAAGCATGTTACATTCATCTTTTGCACTTGCTGATGTTGCCAACTTATGGATGAGGACGACCAAGTTGACATAATTGCTTGTGCATAGAGTTATCTTATTCCTATCTCTCTATGACTTTCATTGTATAATGTCTCGCTTACATAATTTCAATCTGATACAATTAGGAATGGTTATATGTGACATATGAACATCAAGCATAAAGAAACATATATCTTCTTTTGTCTTAGTGTGCATGAGATTGTATGTGATTTAACATGTAACTCAATGTTGAAGTTTAATAAGGAAGGTTAGGCTTTGATTTGCCACAAATAATAAGCTAATATTAGATACAAGTTTCAAAATCTCAAGCTGTGCCGAAGTTTTGGTCTTTGATCGGCATGATAATGTTTCAATGCATGGTGTCGGTAATGGATTGTAATTGAAGAAGGAAGGAGATGAAGCATAGGAAGGAGCATGTGCCAAGCGGGTTTTAAATCTTGTACCATGTCGGGTGAATCGGTGGAAATATGTTATTAAATAAATTATCGAAACTTGATACCACCAACAAATCCCTTGCTTCATCTACTTCCTCCTTCAACCTCCAAATTGTCACCAACACCATGCTTTGATACGAGACTAGAACAATATCTTTTTGGTAAACGATTGAAACTATGATATGACCTAAGATTTTGAACCTTGGTGTCTAGTGGTATCTAGTTTTGGTGATTTACAAGAATAATATATTTCGACCGTCTCGCCCAACATGATACGTGATTTCAAACCATGATTAGATACGACTTTTCTACTTTGCTACTGCTTCCTACCCAAGGTTTTAAATTTGCTACCGAGGTAGGGTATTGATCCTTATCCAGGATAAAATGTGTTAGTTCCATGCTAATGGTGCTGGTACATCATATGCCCTTGACAGTAATTAGGAAGAGTAAAGAGCCAACATAAATTGAGAAGAAGGATGAGCAACAATAATAGTGAATGAAGAAGAAGACACAATAGAAGAACAAAAAGATGAAGAAAAACTTGCATAGAAGTGTTTGTGGTTTGCGGAAGATGCAACAAAGATGGAGACTATTGATTTGCCCTAGCTATGGATGGATCCTTAAATAGCCATGTGCCAACTAGCGGAATACATAATTGTCGTGGATGGATCCTCTTCTATATGGCTCTTTTGCAAAGAAGGCAATCATGAAGGATGCTATGAGGATCAATCCTCATAAAGTAGGTAGCTGCAAAGAAGGCTTATAGAAGATGCTTGTGCATGCCAAGCATTGATCCTCTTTGAGAGAATGCATGCTAAGCCTCATCCATTGCGAATTTGGAATATTAAGCCTTTTTGTGTGTCCGTCTGTAGGCGAAATGAAAAATTTCATAATTGAAATTTAAAACCATGTCCCTACCTCAAATCTATTATAGTTTATGGGAATGGGTGACTTGAATATACTAAGTCATTTGGCTTGAATAATAATCGCTAATGGCCTAAGGTTAAAATATATTAATTTGTGATTGTAAGGTATTTTCAAAGCTTATAGGAAAATTTTATAAAAGCATGGTCAGAACTGCAATGTTATATTGTGTTGAATGTTGGGCTATAAAGTGAGTACATGAGCAAAATATGAGAGTCACAAAGATGAGAATGGTAAGGTGATGTGCATACATACAAGGATAGACATAATAAAAAATTAGAACATCAGAGAGAATATCAGAGTTGTACTTATTGAGGGAAAACACTAATAGACGTGCTTAAGGTGATATGGATATGCGTTTAGGCGATTCATAAATGTCGTGGGGATCTAGTTGGGGATCAAGCCTAATGTAAGAGGATTCATACCCCACTTAGTGGGATAAAAACTTGTATGTTGTTGCAGCTTGTGGATATTGATATTCTATTGGCATGAGTCAATGCCACTGCCTTCCATGCTAATACAACCAGCAATAGTAATTAAGACATTGCTTGTCCCGGTTGACATTGTTCAAAACCATTAGAGATAGGAATATTCTCTTCTTGATGACATTGTCCCAGTTGACATTGTTCTTCAAAACCATTAGACATTGCTTGTCCTGGCTCATCCTTTTCATCTGCCGATGTAATGAGGGAATCACACTAAAAAGAGAGGGGAGTGGAAGAAGAGATGCAACAACAAATGGTGTAGGTCACATGAAGATTTTCCTCCCATAACTCACTTTGATTTCATCCCTGTGACTTATACTTTGATTCCATCTGCCAGTCTCGGGAGATAAAACACAAATGAAAGGGGAGGGGAAGAGGAAATATACCAATTGAAGCGCCAAGAGGAACAAAGAGGTTTGGTGCTTAAGTTGGAAAAAAATCCATTCTTACAATACTAGATGCTCTTGAGCATTATTTAATAATTTGTGTCTTGAAAAATTATGAGATTGATCTAAGAAATGTTACCATAATCAATACTCCTATCCTCATGCAACTTATTAGTTGAGATGCTTGTTATATTTTTATAACTTGTTCTAAAATTTGAATTCAGTTGACTTTGAAATTATTATGTGCTTATATTTGGAGGAAAACAAGCTAAGTTGAAGGAGAGATCATGAACCAACATTCTTTTGAGGTGCTCTTAGGATGCTTTGAACTGTGTCCAAGTGTTGAAGTGGTGCTCAATGTCATCACAACATGCTATTAAAACCATAGTGTTCAGGTCGGCAATGGAAACTTCGACATGGAATGATATTTTCAACCTTTGTTTTACCATTAAAATTGAAAAAAAAAACTGTTATTATATCCTTGCTTTAGATGGAAATGTCAACACAACATGCTATTAAAACCATAGTGTTCAGGTCGGCAATGGAAACTTCGACAGGGAATGATATTTTCAACCTTTGTTTTACCATTAAAATTGAAAAAAAACTGTTATTATATCCTTGCTTTAGATGGATTCCCTGTTGTGTAATAATACAACTTTGCTCATATAAGAGTTAAGTTTCTGTAGTGTTATAAATTCACTCTTGTGCATGAGCATTTTGCCGTTCAGCAAACTATTCTTATATTGGTGTGTTTCTTGCTAGTAGATTATACATTTCATTGTATTTTACAGCTGTCCTAGATATTATGCTAAGCTGGAAGGCAAGAAGAAGTATGTCGTTGCCGGTTAAGCTGAGATATATCTTAAAGTTAATTGCAGCAGTTGCATGGGTGATAATATTGCCAGTGACATATGCCTATTCATTTGAAAACCCTTCTGGTTTGGCAAAGACTATAAAAAATTGGGTTGGTGGTGGACAAAATCGATCATCACTATACTTTTTGGCAGTTGTGATATATTTGTCCCCAAATATGCTTTCAGCGTTGTTATTTCTGTTTCCTTCACTGAGACGGTTTCTTGAAAGTTCACATTACAAAATTATCATGCTGCTGATGTGGTGGTCTCAGGTACTTTAGCTATAATTAGTTCGGATCATTAAACAGAATATTTTTTTATTTTCTTTTCCTGTGCTTCATGTGCTAATTAAAAATGGTAGCCTCGACTCTTTGTTGGGAGGGGAATGCATGAAGGACCATTTTCACTTTTGATGTAAGATTGAATAGCTTATGATCATTGTTTAATGAAATAACTTATCATATATGCCTGAGGTTTGTGATTTTCTTTTTTCTAGGTACACCTTGTTCTGGGTGATTCTCCTACTAGCAAAGTTGGTGTTTAGTTATTATGTAGAGGTATCTTTACCTGTAATCTTACCAATAAGTTTTTTCTTGGATAACTTTCAAAGTTATGAGATAGTAGCTTTTAACTTGAGTGTTTATTTGCTGCTACATCATTTGATTTATTATTATGGTATTTAAAGCAAAAGGGCTGCTGCATGTTATCTTTAGAGTAAAGAAAGCATCTTTGATATATAAGACATTTTAAGAATATGTTCTAACGTTGACTATGAACATAGTCATGGACATGAGAGAATGAGACACGAGTTAATACTGGATGGAACGTCAATGCTACATGTTTTCATACTGTTGGCTACAAGTAACCTAACAAAAGCATTTGAAATGTTTATTTCATCATTGGAGGCAAATTTAAGCATGATTATACAAATTTTACAATTAACATTTGGTAATTGTTCTTGTATATATACAGCTATTCATAAATAGATGTTGGTTAACTACATTGCCGTGGACTCTAAAAAGTGTTAATTGCAACTCGAGTACACCAAATGAATTGACTAAGCATTGTTTTCTTAATTAAGTTAATTGACTGATCAATTCCTTGATCCGAGTGATACTAATGTTGAAAAATGCTTTTCTTAAGTAAATGTGATTATATGGTTTGTCAACCCGTAGGGGTGCTTCAGACTAGTGTTCATGGAATCGATTTGACAAACCAATATGTCATATCCCTCTCAAGCTAGGTCAGCCTAGAAACAAGCTTTGCTTCCTGCACATAAACTATAATAATGTCATACTAAGATGCAACATTAAATCTAGGCAAAATGCCTATGTTGGAAGTAAACATGATACATTGCATTACTGCTAACGACACCTGCACTTGATGTTGAACTCCAAAAAGTGAGCATAAATCGCAAAGTCCGTTACTCTCAAACTTTAAGACGAGGAAAAATATTTTAATTTGAAGAAATTTGATTAGATGAGATCCTAAACCTTAATATAAACTCATAATATGATCAAGTCATCTAAAATAATGCCTATGCCAAAAAACCAATTAGACTTGTAAAAATTTAGAGCTCTAAAATTTGAAAAAAAATTAAATTTATTCTCAAATTCTGAAATGTGTCATTTTGAACAATGCTATGAACAGTAACCAAAATTTTAATCTTTAAAATTTGAAAAGAAACCTAAATTTATTCTCAAATTCTGAAATGTGTCGTTTTGAACAATGCTAGGAACAGGAACCAACAGGTGTTACCATTGGTGAATCTTAGTACCATTCTAAACATGCTTCGTTGGAATTGCACTGGTTAGAATTGAAATTGGAACTTAGTTGCGGGGTTAAGGCTGCAGAGTAGGCTGTTAATTTTAGTTAGCTTCTCGAAAATTGAAATATGATCTAGAGAGAGGAATGTTGGGTTGAAAAAATACAAGCTAGCTGCACCTAAATGGACAGTAGAAAATAGAAAAGGGAAGTTAATGAATTTGTTTTGCATCATGGGTTATAATTAACAATATGGTAAGATTTTGGAGAAGATATTGACAGGGATGAAGTGATGGAAGAGAACAATCACCACACAGCCTTTTAAGAAACTAGTCAAAGTAGTTTAGAGGGATGTTCATTGAGCATGCCATAGTTTTACGCTGGTTGGCAACCTAACGCAACCCTTCTTCTTTATTCGGGCTTGGGACCGGCCATGACTGGGTTGTCACAGGTGGAGATAGAATGATTATCAGAAACTATTTGCAAGAGAATAATGACAGTGCGAGATATATTTAGAAATTAGTTATAGTTGAGTACAACTGTTAAAATTTTAGCATGCTAAAATGTGGTGCTGATTTAAAGACTAGCTTAGTCTTGTAGTGGGGCTATAGAATCTTTGAGATGAACTATCTTTCTATTTATTTGTACATTATTGGAATTCTAAACATATTTAGGCTTGGTGTCTCTTAAAGTTAAAACTCTTATTCTTTTTAGTCATCTTCTTAGATAATCTTTGGTCAGTGTAAGAACCTTTTTTTTTTTTTTTTTTTTTCAATTTCTACCCTTGTAATTTGAGGATGTTTGTGGTGTGTTCGCTTGTTTTTTGGCTTCAGATTAAGCCTCTTGTTGGCCCGACAAAAGATATCATGAGAATTCCGATAAGAACTTATCAGTGGCATGAGTTCTTTCCTCGAGGTAAAAAAGGGAATTTTATTAAGGATGTGCCTCAGGTTCAAGTAAATGAATTGTTTTCCTTTTTGTTGCAGCTAAGAACAACATAGGTGTTGTCATTGCTCTTTGGGCTCCAATTATTCTTGTATGAAAAATTTACTTTTTTCTTTTTTTTTGCAGTATTTTACTTCTATTTGAGTGTGTTTGCTATTTATTTTATTATACTTGTTTGCAAGGTTTATTTCATGGATACCCAGATTTGGTATGCAATATTCTCCACATTAGTTGGCGGGATTTATGGTGCTTGTCGTCGGCTTGGAGAGGTCAGTTTAGTGCCTTTCTCTGGATACTGTTTATATATAGTTTCTTTTGCTTTGTTCTGGATAAATAATTGAATTTCTTAGGAAATATTTCCAACTTATCCAAATAAAGGTGATTCAATAATAGATTAAAAGTTCAAAAAGTGAAATCTAGTTGATTTTTTTCTGCCTTTAAAGATGATTTCATGCTTTATTGATCCATTGCTTGTTTGGATGGTAAAATTGAGATGCTGCAGTATGCAGCATTTTGTTTGTGTCATTATGCTAGTGGTTATCTGATTTTATGGCCTGAGAACGCTGACACACATTTGTGAGCAAGTATCCTTAATTGTCCAGCAGTACCAAGTTATGTTTATCCCAACTATATAGGATCAGTTGTGGATCTTATTTCTTTGTTGAACACAAGTTTCAAAATCTCACACAAACTGCACACAAAATAAATAAATAAATAAATAAACATTGTTTCAATTGATCATGACATGTATTATAGGATACTAAGGGGTGAATATTAGTATCATATTATACTCATTGATATAATTGACACACAAGTTAGATTACCAATGCCAAGTAAATTAAGCTTCGGTAATTTATCGAAATAATACAATACGAGGCATGAGATTTCAAATGATGCTCGAGTGTATAATTATGTCACTAGAATGCTATAATCACTATCTTTTATTACATTAGTTAAATTTTTTTTGTCCCCTCTTAATCCTTCACATCCTCCATTCTAATTGTTGTAACTTGTCTAATTATTTAATGTCACAATCCCTTGGTTTCCATAGCCATGACTTCTACAATGGCTTCATCATAATCTTCTTGACACCTGCTGGATCAGAAAAAACCATACAATAGATAAAATTGCCAGAAAAATTTTAGCAATCACATCCGTATTTACTACATACTATGAAAAGTCTATTACGTAAAAACTTAAACTACATAGAAATATCCACACATAAGTTCTCACACAATTAAAAACATAAACAAGGATAAAAATAATTACATTTATCTGTAACTACATAAGAAAGCAGGATTGAAATCTCAGAGTCAAGTCATGTTTTAGGACCTCGGCCAACTTGAGATGGCTCTATCATTGCTAGTATTGATCTCGAAGGTGTGAATTGGTGTTGCAGGTGTGCTTAAGGAGGAGAAGAGGGTGTTAACATTGGAGGTATAGGACAAGGAAGTAGGAGCTGAATTGGTACTGGAAGTATGCTAAAGAAAGAGACGGGGTGTTAGAGGAAGAACTCGGAAGAAGTGATAGAAAAGTATAAGAAAGATGAGGTCTACCCGGAATGGAGCTGACAATGAAGTTAAGGTGTCAACTTCAGCATAGAGGGAGGAGAGGTACCTGAATAGCTGATGTTAGAGTTCAATGTAGTGACAAAAGGCAAAACGCTCGCCCCTAGTGCCCCCGCCAGTCCGCCCCAGGAACAACACAGAGGAGGTAAATCACGGTGACTATGAAGGCAAGAGGTTGAGGTGGGGGGGGGGGGGGGGGGGACTTTTTACACAGGGTGCAGAGATTTACGCCCCACCAGCCTCCTTGCTCGAACCCAAGACCTCTAGTGACAATTTACCAATCCCTTGCCATCTCAGCTATGCCCGTGGAGGCATGTTAGAGTTCAATGTAGTTATGAAAGGAGGAAGCTGTGAAGGATGAAGGTTTGATGTATTCTACTAGGAAAGCTTCAGTTTCAATGTAGAGGAGAAGTTTTGCTCGATGAGGAGGAAACCATGTAGGATGAAAGTTTCACCCATATTGAGGATCTTGCATGCCAATTGACTTGTTTATTGGTACAACTTGAAAATATTGTGAAATATACAATGTCTTCTAGGGTAATCCTCCTAGAATATTCAATCTCAATGATCTAAACACCTCTTACCATGGTCTTGAATTGTTGAGACAAGAAAAACTAGCATGGAAAATTAAGAAACACTAGCATGCAAAAAAAAAAAAAACAGAAGGAATGCATAAATTGTAATTGACATCATGATTGAAGACTACACTACAATTTAATATCCATTTTGTAAAAGGGCAACTAGGTGCATGAAGCTCCTGTGGAAGGGTTTATTGTACGCAAGCTTTGCTTGCATTGCAACTAGGTGCATGAACTTTACCGTTGTGCCAAAGCTCCCCTTCTTAATATCACTCGAGTAGATTACAATTCACCAAGCATTTTTTTTTGGATAAGTAAAATTTATAGCACGAATCAAAGTGCAAAAGCCAATCTTTAGGAGTTCCTCATGTCTGATGAAGGATCAGATAAGAGAAAACACCCACGGACCGATATACATTAATTTGCACACCCTTGAAGATCCTTTCTAGGTCTACTTGTCCCTCACCAAAGAAATTTCTATTTCGATCCTTCAATACAAAATGAATCATAAATGACAAGGCAAGATGACGAGCTTTGGTCAGCATCCAACTCCCACGGTAATGTTTCTTGAAGATTCAACATTTGTCGGTTAGTGAACATCTCCGGTCGCATATGGAGCTAGTCTCTGATCCGTTTCTATAATTCCGCAATTAGGGGGAGTGCACTCGAAGAATAGGTGTTACTGTGTCTCAGAAAGTGCATTATTGATCGTAAGTAATCATTTCTGTCTTTGGTGGGGAGATGTCTTTGTGCCAACATCCAGAATGGCTACATGACTCGGATGTAAGTCTTCCACACTATTTGGGCTCATGGCTTCTTAGGAATAGGATGCTTAATAAAATCATATGCCCGTGCTACCCCTCCATCCTGATCGAAAACCACTAGTCTCCGTCCAGTTCCCAACAACCAATAATATAAGATCCCATATCTGTATCACTCTCTTGATCATAGGGGAGTCCGAGTGGGTTGCCTCTCATGACTATACATCAACACGCCTCAAGTTATGATGGACCTATTTGATCTAAAGGGCGCCCTTTGTTTGTATCCACCATAGAACCTTAGCCAAGAGGCTAGGTTCCAAGCATGCAAGTACCGAAATCCCAAACCACCTTCTTTTTTAGATCTGCACATATCTGGCCATGATATCGAACATCCTTAGAGGGCCACATAAAAGACTTGCAGATGTTGTAGAAATGGTCAATGATACCTTGCGGTAGTGGCAAGCTGGATAACCAGTAGCATCCCACTCCCTGAAGCATATAAGTGATGAGTTGTGCCTCGAGCATCCTTAGCGTGTCTGTGAATACACGGACAACGTCCTCAAAAGACGTCGTCATGCTGCCGTTTGAGGCCTCAACTACAGTGATTTCTTTCCTCCGGTTCTTTTTAACTAGAGCATGAAAAAAGGAGGAATCATGGTCTACTTGTTTGAAATACCCCACCTTTGCTCGCTACATGCGGAAGTTGTGTTCAGTTTTCTGTATTTCTTTGTAGTTGTCGGTCATGCTTTCATGTGACAGTCCGCCATGCCGGGCCTTTCTAATCTCTGACGAACAACAGCCACTCTTGCTGTGATTTGATGGAAATGTCCATGTTCAACATCTTAAAATCATTTTTCGATCCAAAATCTGCTCAAGATGGAACTGCTTCGTGCATTGTTGAAATTCCTGCTTCAATGCTATCCACTGAGACTCAACCAACTGCGAAAAGGTATCATGTTTAGCCCACATGTTGAAAAACTTGAAGGGCTTGGGAATGCGAATGCCACCGTCTAGAAAAGAGACCAAGCAAGCTGAATGGTCTGAAAGGCATCCAGGTGGGGTGAACTCTGCAAAACTCCTTAATTCCGCTTCTAGCCAATGTTTATTAATAAAAAAACGATCCAGTTTGCTGCATATGTGGCCATTCGTCTATGTGTATCTACAGCTTGAATATTATAGATCTTCTAGTCCAACACAGACCACAAAGTTCTGAAAATTACCGTACTGTGTGACTGGGAGACCTCCACATTTATCCTCCATTGAAAGATATGCGTTGAAATCCCCTAAGATTAGCCACGGGAGCCCCACATCAGTAGCAAGTCGTTGTAGGTCATCCCACAATGGTTTCCTCCTTGCAATAGTCAGTTTTCCACATGCAAGAACGATCACAAAATGCTTTTGAGACACCTTACACATAACCTTGCAGTGAACAAATTGTTCATGCCACTCTTGCACCTCTAGTTCAACCTTCTGATTATCCCAAATCAATAAAATCCTACCTCAATTCCCATGACCATCTTGTCGTTCCACTTGTAGTTGTCGAAAACGATGGGACATCTATTTTTCATAACCTTATCCAGAAGCTGTCTTCAAAAACACTCCTAATACACCAAGCTTCACACACAATCTTCCATGAGCCAACCTTCATTGTCCCGGAGATGGCTTTTGCCGTTCAGAAATGTCAAATTTTTCTGAGGTGGCCACTTCGTTTTGTATGATATCCAGCTGGACGCCTACCACTGATTCAAGTGCCTTGTCCTTGCTGTGGGTCACGAGAGGATAGGCATGTTGTGACCATTCTTGCGTATGCAAGGTTGTGATGATATGTAGAGGTTGAGGGTGATTTGTCGCCTCTTGTTCATCACTTTGTTTTTATTTTTTAGAGCCTTTCTCTTAGTCTAAATCTCCCATGTCTCAGTGCCTTTTCCATACCGTTGTCACAGCAGGTGTCACCTGCCTACGACACCATGTCATCTTGTATTGTGGATTCAGGAACAACTTCTTGTACCTCAACATCGGCTTCAATAGAACCGGTTGTTCCATCCTCCACCTCAATGACCAATTGTTCTTCACCGATAGACAACAATTCTGCAACTGTTGAATCTTCCTCATGTATAGGTTCAGTAGAAGTAGCTAATGCAGCCCCATCTGACATCTCTGAATGATGAGCAGTAGGTAGTGTCGGTAATGGTTGTTGAACCGTCAGTTGGGATGGCTGCCCTAGCTGTTGATTGTCCGTGGCGTCGTAGTGTGAATGATAATGCCCCATGTGTTGACAGGTTAAACAGAATTTGAACTTACTCATAATGAAGCAGAAGATCTACTTCCATGCCTCCAGGGAGTGTTCTAGGACTGGCGACTTGCGGTTCCTTAGTAATGTCCACCTTCAGTTGATGCGTTCCTATTTTCTTGTTAGTTGATAGTATATAATGGTCGGTCAATCAGCGAGGCCAGCTTGCTCAACACACGAATCATCCAACACTCCAGAGGAAGATTAGAAATTTGTACCCATGCCGGCAGGCATTGAAGCTCCTCCCGTTAAAAGAAGAATCTCATCGGCAATTTCTTGAGGTATAGGGGGCATCCGAACGCAATGTAGGGACCACCATGCAAGACTCTCGCACAGTCCTCAACATTCTTGAATGAGAATTGGAGCCACATAGTCTTATGAACTTGGATTTCATACTCTACTTTCCACCGCTTTGCCATGGTGTTAATGGCCGACCAACCAGGAAAGCGTCCAACCAAGCGATCACCTGCTGCAATCTCAATTGTGTCCACATCGTCCATCTCTGGGCAACTCGTTTAGTATTGGGTCACACAAATTGTATGGTGTTCTCCTTTGTGAATAACCTGTTTGATGAGAAGAGGTCTGTCCATTTCATTCGGTAATTGCCCCTTGAGTTTTGGTTTGCTGTTGGTTTGTTCGTTTCCTCCAGATGCTTGATTCGTTGCAGCTTGTCTCGTCTCCATCCCTGCCCCCTAGGCCTCACCATCTTTAGCCAGGTAGCAGAGATGGTAAGTTGTGGATGACTGTGGGCCCAAATGGTTATAGAATGAATGCCACTTGCAAGCTTCCAAATTTGTCAGTAGTTGCCAGTTAGAGCTGGTGGAGCACAAATTAGAATTCAATGCTTGAGTAGGTATGGATTAATTGGCCTTAGCAAATTTTCAACTTGGAACTATGTTGCCTTACAAGTCAAATTTGGAGATCATATAGGGCAACATATTAATGTTGCCCTGTTTCTTTCCTTCATTCCAAATGCCTATTCCAAACTTAGTCCTTGATTTGGACGTCAACCAGACCTTTCGTATGTGGAAGTGGAACCCCACAACCAGATGTCCAATGTGGAGTGCTTTGAATCTAAGTTGCAATCCGCGTCACACGTCCAAGTGGCCCTCTATGTTGATGTGGTTTCTCTTCCCACGGTTCGGCTCTTTCTCCGTTTGTTCGGCGCTCGGTGGCTACGTTGGCTAAAGCACAAGGACTCTGGCGTGCTATACTAGAAACCCTGCCCTGGATCTGCTACACAAAATTCCAGTGCATATGGGATGACTGCCGCAACTTCAATCAACTACTGCACACCAGGATCTTCCACCCAAATATTGTTCACCAGAACTTTTTACAGCAAGAGTGCAAGTCGAAAATCAGACTTCCACTATCTACAAATATCCCTCATACCTTACTACTGGATGCCTAGTATCGATCAGCTACCTTGCACCCCTTTTGGATATCCGCCACTGAACAATACTTCTCACTCTATTAGGAACTCCTGTCAGCCACCTTCGGGATGGATTGCCGTCACCTACTCCCTAGAGAGAAGGGAGAGATGCACCCTCGATCAAGACCTTCGTGAAAGTTGTCACCTCCCTAGAGAGAAGGGAGAGTTTCTTTCTCTAAATGTTAACCTCACACACAAAAAAAATCTTTTAAAAAAGAGGGTGATGCCATATGCACATTCTACACATGTATGACTACCAAAGGTAGCTAGAGCTCTTATGCAAAGAGGATGACATCATATGCACATCCCACATGTACGACCACCGAATGTAGCTAGAGCTTTTCAATATATCCAATATATGACACATGAAAGAAATTTAGAAAAATTGACTTAGTCTTGGTCATCTATAAATATTGAGTCATCATTTGCAAGCTTTTTTATTTAGGTTTATGTTATTTTACTGTATGATTACCTATCTACCATCTTGAAGGAGTACTAACATTAACATTTGTAAAGAACTTTGCCCTACTATATGTAACTAATGATTAAACACTATGTTACAGTATATAAAACCCATATAGAATAATATCAACATATAAGACTACCATCAAAAAAAAAATTCTCATGTTCAACATAATTAGTAATCATGTGCAATATGCATGATTTGAAGAATCATGTTGTGTTGTCATGCTTCGCATGAGCTAGGATTGCCATAAAGCTAGCTTTGCTCTTTATGCATGAGCTAGGCTTGCCGTAAAGATAGCTTTGCTCTTTATGCATGAACTCAGATAATGTGAGAGCAAAATATACTAAAGCTAACTGAACTAATTAAATACATACCTCCGAAGAAACTCTATTAATCCAGTACACAAATCTCGATAATAAGACAGAGCCTAAAAGCTACAAAACCAAAATGGATATAGAAGAGAAGTGTGTAAATATAATGTTTCATAAGAGAATTGAACAAGGAGTAATAATTAAGATTATCAATTTTTGCCAATTTAACTTTATTAAACTCTTGTCATAAATTTTTCTTAGATACTTTCATCGATTTATTTCTAATGTTTTCTTTTTTGTATTCAGAGAAATAAATGATATATAATCCATCTAGTATGAATTGCATCACAAACATGGGTGACTGACTGACAATTCACTTGATAAAGATGCACTAGGTGAATGATGTGCAATTCATTTGATACGAAGATACACCTCCGATTGAGCCTTCTCTCCCTTCCATTTGAACCATCCTTATGCCTGCACGTCAACGCACATCAGTGGACGATGGGATGGGACATGACCTCTTCGATCAAGTTAACATTGTCTGAGAGAAGAAGAGAAAATGAGAAAACAAGAGAGCTTGTGGGTGAGAGAAAGCTACCTTTTTCCAACCTCACCTAGTCTTTTACACTGGGGTACACGTTTATTTGCGTGGGATGCTACTTAGTTCGGGATCGGCTCGGATAGTGTTGTGTTAGGTGTCAATAACAACGGTGCCAACATCATACATTAAACATACTCGGGAACAATTAAGTTAACATAGTCAATAACAATGGTGCTGACTACTGGCAGCCATGTGTTAGGGCCGCAACTATCAAAAAATGGTTGGAGGTTTGCTTTGAAGGGGTCTGGCTTGATATTCCTGATCAGGGATGGTACTAGAACACGGGATGCTCTCAAATGTGTAATCAATTATGGGGAGGGGATGTTCCCAAAAGTCTAAAGATGGGTTGGTTACGGGTCAGGCCCCCAATTAGCTGAACCATCGATTCAACTACCGGTTTAAACCGACGGTTAGTTATCGGTTCATTAAGTTTTTAATTTTTTATAAATTTTATTTAGATTTTTTAATTTAATATATTTATAATATTTTAGTAATATTAATGGTGTGGTTCAATATTAATTAACCTATTTTACCTTTTTAGTTAAACTATTTTTTAAACCTATTTCTCTTGAATGTGGGACTATTCTACTTTTCTATTTAAACTGATTTTTTAACCTATTTGACTTGAATTTTTTGATGTACTTGTATGATAAATATATTTAACTTGGATAATATTGGCTAATAACTTGTATGAAAAAGGAATATAATTTGTTTAACAATAAAATTATATATATATATATATATATATATATATATATATATAGTAAAAGCTATCATTGAAAATATAAAATTAATTAAAAGATATAATTTATGTATATATATATATACATACATACATACATACATACATACATACCTATAGACTCGTATTCGGGTCAACAAGCGGGTTTCGATAGTTGATTTTTTTATAAATTTATAATTTTTAAATATATATTTTTAAATAATAATCTTGAATTGTCTTGAAACATGAACCAAATTGTGAAAAGTCCATTTTGAACCGTGAACCATAACTGTTTTGGACGGTTAGGTTAAGGGTCGATGTTCCAAGTATCGTTGAACTGGCTGTTTCGAACAATCGTCGAACCGCGGTTCTGAACAATTGTTGAACCGTGGTTCCGAACAATCAAAATTGCGGTTCCAAACCGTCGAAACTGCAGTTCCGAACCGTCGAAACTGTGGTTCACGATTGTTCTGAACCGTCATCGGGCATGCCTGTAAGTACCAATAAAATGCCAAAATCCATTTCCCAATACTAGATGATTGCAATCTCTTGCCAAGGGACAGAAGCAATGAAGCCCCACACCCCTTTTGCAAGACTTGTATAGGAGGAACGAAGACCTGTGTGATCTCATGTGCTAGATCCAATGCTGGAAAAGGACAAACCTACTCTATACTCATAGCTAGTGGCAAAGTGCTTGTGCTAGACCGATCAAGGGGAGCGAAGAACTTGTGAGTCTCCTTATAATGGAAAGAGCACAGTTTATGCTTGCTGGTTGCTCATGGAGTGTGACAATATCTTGCCACTTGCCTACACGAAGAAAAGTATATGCTAGATTGTCGGCTCATAATAGACCGACACACATTAGGCACATACACTGGAACTCGTGATGAAGGAAAGGACGGGATTCATGCAGATTACATTGGAAGAAAAGACCTTGCGAGATCGAGCGAGCAAAAGAGAGACAAAATTGGGAGAGGGATAGGTAGCTACTTTGCTTCCGTCGAAGAGGAATAAAAAAAATAAAAGCATGGCTGCAGAGAATGAACAGACTAGGTTATTAATTGTTATTTTTGCAAATAAGTCCACTACATAATAGAAATTATAATTTAGTCTTTAAAAAACAAATACTATAACATCCTAGGAGATGTTATATTATACCAAAAAAATTAAAATACCAGAAGTTGGCTGTATTCATTTTTTTTTTCAAAAGGAAGTGTTTATTTTAGGATAGCGAGTTGGAGTTGATTCTTTCAAATGTTTTAATTCAACCTTGATCTGATTGATATTGGAGATGCTTTACAAGGTTATTATTTGAGGAATAATATAGTGAGCAATTGACTCTTTTTATTTAAAAGATGGTTAGAAAGAAACCTTACCGAATATTTGAGATAACTTCATCATTGTGTACGTGGAAAATAAGAGTTCATGGTTATGGTTGACTGCTACCTTAGATGACAGGGGCAGTGAATTTAAGGTCGACCCTACTCGAAAGTGGGGTCTCATGTTTGAGTGGGCCATTGCATTGAGAAACTAAAAATTTAACTTTTGGTCACTCAACAGTATAATTGGGTATCCTTATTGTTGTCAGATGAGAATTTATAGTGTTTATATCAATGAAAAATACTAGGATGAGTTTCTTCTGATAATAAATGAAGCTTCAAAAACAATGTTCATTTAAGTGTAGCCGTGTTATCTCAACATTAGGCAGGCATTGGAATTTCATAATGTTATTAAAAAATTGAAGTTTGATTTGCTTTATGTATAGCCAAGAAATTTGTGTTGATATGTGGATTTTTCTAAGAACCATTGTTAATTGAGTGCTAGAATAAATTCTCCACTCAAACTCCTATGGAATAAATTCTCTATTTATTCCATTGGAATTTCTATGCAACTTCCATTTGTTAATCTTGATTGAGCATGCAACAGTAATTTAGTGTGTTTTTTTAGATTGTAGATATTGACCTCAATGTTTACCATGTAGAGGTATCTTCGGTGACAATTATGATGAAAAATAGTAGAGCTGTTTTTTATCTATATATATGGCTCATTCCAAGATTTAAGTCTGGGTATTATCTCAACCGAATTGTTTAACAGAGGCTGGTTCAAAAGAATCTTATATGTGACACCTGTCTATCTTGGACATTATCTTTTGACTTAAATTTTGATGTTGATTTCGATATCAATGTGAATCCTGCAACAAATTTCTCTATGGGTTTTGCTTCTTGCTCTTCCTTATTTTTCTTCATGTTACTTTGGTGTGATATCACTTCTCCCCTCGTTTCTTGTTGCATCTTATGTGTCACTTTATAGTGACATCCAATTGCTTTGAAGATCAAAATTGATCTTGATGACAAGGTTTAAAATCTCATACTGAGCTAAAGTTTTAGTGGCCAACTGAAATGAGATAGTTTCAGTGTTGTATTGGAGTGGAGATGCATGGTGTCAGTGGAGAATTGACCTTAACTTGATTGGTAAGGTAATAGTTATTTTAAAATACCTAGTGAAATGATAAATCATCTTTTTCTGTTTATGATTTTGATTTGTATCATATCATCTATTTTAGGATGATTATTATTTAGCCATATTGTGACAAACTGATTTTAATGCTTATTTATTTTACAAACTTATTTAAACTTTTAAATTACAGTGTGCGCTAATTACTAAGAAGATATTTGAGACTCCATCTTTGCAAATCGCTTGTTATATGAGAGCTATAGACAGATATTTCCACCTCTAGAGAAGTTACATTGGTCTCCTCACTAATTAGAAAGGGTGACTAAAGGGAAAATACAAGATTAATTCATCAAGAATTAGCATAAGAGAGAAGATACGACTATTATTGATTTGGGTACAGAAGTAGGTGATAAGAATTGACTTCTTGAGGAACAAAGCAAAGATGAGGATCACCCAATTTCTCACCCATTAAAAAGTCTGCTTAAGAAAAAATAATTAAGAAACTATGCTCCATAAATACAGTTGCTATTTATGCTTGAAAACAATGACTTAACAGAGATGCTTACAATTTGCTTGGTGTTAAGTCCTTTTTGATTTGTGGAGAATAACGCAGTTTGAAATTTTAGGGATCTGAATTTTTACTACTCTACTTAAATTTTAATAGTCACTCCAAATTTTCAAAAGTGTCTTGATTTTGAAGAAAGGCAATTTTTATAAATGACTTGGTCTTATTATGAGTTTTATAAGTTAGGATTGCTTGCAATTGACATCTTTGAGACTATTATTTTTTTCTTCTTTTGTTAAGTTTTGACAGTTTTTGATTGCTTGAAGTTTTGACAGTTTTTGATTGTTTGGTTCTATTTCAATTTTGTATTAGTGTCGTGCTTTATCAATTTGGTCTTCAGTGTTTTCTAGCCTGGTTTACATCATTTTGTTTTAATGATGCTTTATCAATTTTTTTTTTTTTTGATATTTCCTGCTGTGTCAAGCCTTTGGCTTGCCACTTTGTGAAACTTTAATAGACAGATCAAATTGAGTTTATACCTTTGTATGAAAGGAAGAAATTTTAGAGAGGACTCCAATCATTCCATGTCTTTCTTGAATAGTTATTAGGGAATGTAATTGACTATTTAAAAGAAAATTTTGAAGAAACTCGACTTGGGCCCTGAATATCAAAATGTGCTATCAAAAATACTGCAGAAGCATGCATATTGAAATGTTCAAGAAATCAACATTGACCATGTTTACCTAATTGGCAATCCACATTCTAAACTCTAAAGATTAAGCAAATTGACAACAATCTTTTGTAGATTTGGAAGCCAGAATGGCCAAGCCCCATGTGATTATGGATTTAGAGTGGATAAGGATTAGTCAAAGAGTTTACAAGAGTAGATGAACATGTAACACCAGATCTTGAGACTCATGCCCTATACCAATCATTCCCATCCTCAAATATTGAATATAGATTAAATTAGAAGAAAAAGGTTGTAGAACAATTTAGTGACTAGTGAGTTTGCTTATGTATAGTAAATTAAAATAAAATTTAGGTATATAGAAGACAAGAAATTGACAAGTAGGAAGTAGGAAACCTTACCAGCATTCTTCATACATAAGAGTGACCTGTTTGATGAAATGCTTGTTGATATTAGAGAAAAGTGAGGTGTTGCTAGACTGATTCCTAGAAATTCCTAAATCTAGAATCCAAGTGTTCGATCTAGTAGTTTGTGTTGTGCACACAATAAAACTGCATGAATAAATGATATTGTAGACTGGCATAATACACCCCCAATATGTCTACTACCTAAGAGTGTTGGTACTCTTTTTTTTTTTTTTTTTTGAAAAGGTTCATGTATTAAAATGTGCAGTGAGGGAAATCCTTTACTTAGCACATGTGAACGAAAACTACATCCAATCAGCCCCTTCTCACGGGCGGACATCAAAACATCTCTTATCCTCACAACCCACCCATGGGCAACACCTTACACAACCTCACTGCCCACACGGGCAACACATCACACACGACATCACAAAGCAGCCCATGTTGGGTGAAAATCACAATAGCACATCCACACATAGCAACCCACATTTGCATTTGTTCCGCCTTGAGGTTATCTTGAGGATAAGTCCACAAATCGGTGCACATGAATCTGGTTCTTCCGAAAAGCGTCTTCTATGTTGGTCGGTGCCCCCTCAAATCTGCATTTGCTCCTTGCCCGCCAAATAAGATAAATTGCACTAAAGATGGCAAGATACTGTGCTTTGACCATTCTTTTCCTTTATACCGCTGCCCCATTACTTGGAGAAGCTCTTCCACCTTCATAAATTTGAATTTTATGCCCAACCATTGTTTTATCCATAGTAGTTAAAATCACGATTTTAATCGTAAAATCGTACGATTTTACGGTTTTTGACCCCCGAACGATTTAAATCTTAGTTAAAATCGTAAATTGTTAAAATCATTTTGAAATTGCGATTTTAAGGGTTAAAATTGCGATTTTACGGTTCGGATGCAATTTTAACGATTCTAAAAAAACCCTCTTTTTTCGTTGGACCCTGTTCTATTTAAAAAAAAAATCTGGTTCTCTTTTTTTTGTATGCCTTAATCGCATCTCGTCCCTCATCTTTGTGCGTCGTTGCATCTTCGACGTCCCTAAGCTGCGCGTCCCTACTGTAGGACTTGCACGTCCCTGCTTTGGTGATGGGGATATGGAGGATTTTGATGATGAAGCTGGTGGAGAGGAAGATGAGGATCAAATGGTGGAACTTTATGATTTTAAGGTGTCACAATTTTTAGATTTATAGATTTCACATCTAGATTCTATAATTAGATGCCTAGTGGAACCTTTCTAATTGAAGTTATTATGTTTTTTTTCACTATTTTGTGGTTTATGGATGACATTGCTAATGTAATATTGATTATGAATGTAAGTTTATTTAAGTTTATTTAGCGATTTAAAAGTTTTTTTTATTATTTATGCTATTTTACATGCATATATATGACTATAATTTTATATGCATATATATAGGATTTTTATAAAATCTTACGATACGATTTACGATTTTAAGATTTACGATTTTAAGCACCCTTCTGATTCAAGTTAAAATCCCGAGTTTAACTACCTTGGTTTTATCCATTGCCACAAGGTACTAGCATGAGAACATGCAAAGAAAAGATGGTCTAAGAGTGTTGGTACTCTTCAATTTGTGCTCGGGTGGTAGATCTGGTTGTCGGAGGGTTATGAATTCCATCATGGAGAGTTCAGTTAAATGTGTCCCATCTTGCTATGCCTAGGTGATGGCATTGCTCATTGATTGGTCTGCATGTATAGATGTAGAGAAGCTTGGATGATCGAAGAGGGCCAACATGGATGAAACCAAGAGGAAGTGCTCACGGTTCGAAGTTTTTGCGTGAATAGATGTTGCAGGACTGGAAAAATCTATCATTAGCCAATCTCTCTTGATTTCTTCTAAATTGGGTTACTATAACTAGCAGTCTGCGCATTGGGAGGAACAGCGTGGGGTTTGTGAACAGGGAGCAGTAGCATTGCACAGGGTACTAGGACAATTCACTGCAGCTCATTGAAGTGATAAGTTTGATCGTGCTGATTGATATGAAATGAGATTTGGAACCATGGGTGGCTGACTTTGGAAGCCTTTAAGGGCCAGCTTTTCTTTTGGTAGTGAATTTGAAAAGAAATGTTGAATTCAAATAGACTTCTTAGCATTTTAGGATTTTGGGTAATTGACTACCCAATAAAAGTTAATGTGTAGGGATTTGAGTTTGAATCATGCTACTGTTAATAATTTTCTGTGCTTGATCTCACACATAATGGTAAGTTTTACAAATTTAGATGTATGAGTTGGATTCTTTCCTTTCAACTTGTTAGTTTAGCATATTGGTCACTGATTAAACTTAGTTATTTCCTCTCAAATATGAGTCTGAGATTAATAATTTGTTGCATTACTTTTTAATAAATATTCCAGTATAATGGGATATTTTTGTAGACAGATATTTCCTATTGTATCAATAGGATTTGTTACCTTTTATCGATTATGATGGTTTTTGTGAACAGCTAGTGCTAGCTCATGTTCTTGGTTTATTGGTTGACTCCTTTATTTCTTTTATGCCTTATTACAGATTCGATCATTGGGATTGTTACGGTCCAGATTTGATGCACTACCAAAGAAGTTTAATTCCCAGCTAATTCCAACTGACAATTCGGATGGGAGCAAAAAAAAGGGGGTAAAAGCTTCTCTATCTCGGCGGTTTGGTCAGGTCTGACCAAGTTCTGGAAGTTTATATATCAAATCCCTATTTTTAATTCATTTCTTTTTCACAAAGAATGCTATTTTGTTTTAGATGGCTGATGACAACAAGGAAGATACAAAAGATGATAAAGTGAGTCGAGCAAGGTTTGCTCAGATATGGAACACAATCATCACCAGCTTTCGAAAGGAGGATCTTATAAGCAATAGGTACCTTTAATATTTTATTGTGTTCCTTAAAAGTATTTTGTTTTTTTTTCGTGTTTAGTTGTTTAACTTTATGGCGAAGTTCATCATGACATGTTTTGTTGGGATACAGATAGATTGGTTGTTCTTTGATTAGGCATGATTACACTTCGTGTAGGAGTTGTACTTAATCGTTGACCAAAAAATTGGTCACCATACACTAATCCTACTGCCCTGTTGGTCTAGGTAATTTCAGTGTTTTTTTATGGAGCACATAGCCTGAAACCAAATGTTTTTTTTTTAAATCTATGAAGGGATAGTAATTTCCTCGAAACAGAAAAGAAAAATAATAGAGATTTGCTAAATTAACTACATAAAGTTAGTGATTGCAACAAAAAGTTTTGCGCAAGAGTTTGAGCTTTCATTCTTTCCAACTGACTCTCCAACTTATGCTCCAGCTGAACAAGTGTAGTAGGTGATGATGCTGTTGTGAAGCAAGTCAAACATGGTAGTTTGGTAGTATAACAGATAAACACACATAGGACTGCCCCAGGAAAGTTGATTTGTCTCCAGGTTTGCTGAACATTATGGCAGCCAAGAAGCAAATTCCCACACCATTGATTTTGCAGATTAGAAAACCAATACCTTTGCATAGTAGACCTAGACATTCAAGTGATTGATCCACATGGAAGGGAAGATTCGGCAAAGTTCTTTAGATAAGGTATATATAAATAATGTTTGAGGATGGTTTGAAATCTCGTAGTGTGTTGATGTGCATGTTCGAAACTTATCATTCTAATAAATTATAAAAACTTCATATTCCAAGGTGGTGTGGTTATGGTTAAAGCTGCTCCAAGATGGAGCGTAGTGGGGTATTTCGGCTATTAAATCATGGCGCTATTTTGATAATTTTTGAAGGAAGGGCGTTTTTTTGATGATATGGATAATTAGGGGCGCCTTTTTCATTTTCTGACACTAAAATGCCATCTTTTTGGAGAAAATCAAATATGACCTTCGTCTTTATTTTGAAGCAGTTTGGAACCATGAAGGAGTGTTAACCAAAATTGCTTAATTAGCCCAATCAATTTTTTTCTAAAAAATATATTCTGCAATATTTTGATCTCATAAATGTAATGATATCTTTATTCGTAAAAAAATTATAAATTTACAATCCCTCCAAAAAATCAGAAAAAGTTAAACTTAACTTTCACATAGAAAAAAAATATAATTTGAATAATCTATTGATCCAAATCATAAAATAATACCAAAAATTCCCTTTTGTAGTTCAGAGATTCAAATTTGGCCATAATTTTTTATTTTGAAACATTTTGGTTTTCAATTTTAACCAAAAGTACTTGATGGACACATATAACACATTCTGACTAAAAGGTATAGAGATTGATTTTGATCTCAGGAATTCATTGGCACCCTTATTTAAAAATAAAAAATCAAAGAAAGACAATGTAAATTTCATATGAAAAATATAATTTTCATGGTTCTTAAAAATCACAGAATAAGATCATATCTGAACTTCTCACACTCCCACGTAGATAATAGTTGGTTTTTTTCATAATTTGGAGAAGTTTTATTCCAAGAAATTTTGAGCAAAAGTGTTTGATGGAAAAATATTTTGGAATAAAAAACTAAGGCCAAATTTGACCTCATGCTCTTAGGAATCGATATCCTGCCTTATTTTTTTTATTTAAAAAGTTGATTTGGTATGCTAACTCATGTTTTTAAATCTATTTAATAGAGGTATATAACAAAAGTGTGGGCTCTATGGGAAAAACTGAAACCTAATTATGCCTTTTGACTTCTCAGCAGTGATTCTTGATCATGTATTTTTCCTGGATCAAATATTTGTTTTTTTAAATAATAGAAAAATCATTAGGACTATTATGCTTTATGATTTTGATGGAGAAGAAAGGCATTTGGTTCACTGCCAACAACACTTTGCCAACATTTTCGCCTTTCCTACTTCCCACAGATTTATCTGGGCAAAAAAATTTCAATCGTAGTCATCTGCTCTCTGCAGGGAAATGGATTTGTTGCTTGTTCCATACAGGGCTGACAGAGAACTTGATGTACCACAGTGGCCTCCTTTCTTACTTGCCAGCAAGGTTAAATTTCCTCACTTCTTTGACTTTTACCTTAATTTGCTAGTTACATGGGTATGTTTTATTTTCTAGATTCCGGTAGCAGTGCACATGGCAAAGGATACCAAGGCAAATGATAGTGAACTTCATACTAGGCTCCATGATGATGCATATATGGCATGCGCTGTTCGTGAGTGTTATTTATCATTTAGAAACATTATTAACAGTTTAGTTGAAGGTGAACCTGAAAAACCCGAAAAGAAGTAAGATATCATCTTTTTCATAATTTCTTACAATTCATGCTAATTTTAGATTTTGGCAACTTTAAGGCTGGATTTTTCTTGTCTTATTGTACATTAATTAGTCTACAAACTGTTTTTCTTATTGTTGTTATAGGCTTATAGTCCAGATCTTTGAGGTGGTTGATAAACATATCGCTAGTGGAAAACTCATAGAAGATTTCAAAATGAAAGAAGCTCTTCCAAATTTGTATCATCTATTTGTCAAGTTGATTAAGTATCTGGTATTAGTTTATTTTCTTCTCACCTCATTTTTCTAGATTTCTATTACTGACCAAGGTTGTCCTCCTGTAATTTTCTTGTAGATGGATAACAAAGAGGAGGATCACCAAAACGTTGTCCTATGTTTCCAAGACATGCTTGAAGTAGTGACTAAGGACATTGACATAATGGAGGACCAACTCTCCAGGTATTTCAGAAAATGCATGGTTTTATATGGTTGATATTCTTCCTTGCTAACTGCATTGTTTGCAAAGCCTCCTGCTCCAACTACATTAAATTTCTTTGCTACTGTCCTATCACAGATTCACAGGTGAATTATGTTCTTGTTAATAAGAACCCCTCACGTTCTTGGACTTTGGGTTTGTCCAGGTCGAAACATCATGTGATTGGTGTATTTATATTTTATTCATTGACTAGTAAGATTTGGACGCATGACTTGCTGCTCTGCTTAAGTATTAAATCGATTTGAAGACCGTCTCTTTTAAGCTTATTGATGCAAAAACAAGCCTGAGGAGGAGAAACTCAAGTGGGGGAAAAAGTGATAAGTTGAAAATATGAAAAGTGATAAGTTGAAAATATGAGAATACATATATATATATATATATATATATATATATATATATATATATATTGTTGCTCACCTTCCCTGCGCCCGTGAATGCTGCTGTGGAGCATATCAAGTCTCTCTCTCTCTCTCTCTCTCTCTCTCTCTCTCTCTATATATATATATATATATATATATATATATATATATATATATATAGTGAGAGAGAGAGCATATCTAAAGTAAAAATAATTTGATTAATTCATCGTAAAGCCTATGACCTATGCTTATATAACAATCTATATTGATAATATCATTATGATTGGTAATGACTTTACAGGTGTCAAGAGACTGAAAGTGTATCTTTACTAACATTTTCATACAAAGGATCTAATAACTTTTCTTACCATAGAGTTTGCCTACTCAGGGAATATATATATTATACCGTGGGTCTGCACACCCACGGCCTACGGTGGGTGCCTCTCATGCGTAGAGGCACCTCTCGTGTGAGAGTCGCCCACGATGGTCACCCACTGTGGGCGTGCAGGCTATCATGCCTCTCTCTCTCTCTCTCTCTCTCTCTCTCTCTATTATATTATATATATATATATATATATATATATATATATATATATATATATGTTTTCTAGTGGAAATATGAGCTTAATATGTGGTCGAGACTAGTATGCTTAGAGTTAAGCTAGTCCAAATGCCAATTCATGCTAGGGGAGCCATTAATTGATTCAAGAAGGTACATAAACTTATTTAAAATTGGACCACCTCAAAGTTACAAAATCACACGTGATTTGTAGTGAGTGTGAACAGTCAATTTCTTGAGGCTTCATGCTATCATATGGAGGCAAATTTGAGAATTATGAAAAATGCTCTTGTAAATATCTTTTGTATTTGGATTGAGGTTGCCTTCAAATTGCAGGATGAACTAATGTTGACTCTTCTATGGATGAAAGAGTCACATTGAGCTATTGCATTCCATCCTTTTGGAAGATAATCTTTATTTTGGTGTAAGAAACACACTAGATCGAATGTAAATAGCTATGTGTGAGCTTATTTGGGTTAAATAGTTGATGGAGTGATGATATTTACAGTTTTAAATAATAGTGTAGGTGACCCCCTAAGATGAAAATTAAGGGTATTGTTTCTTCTAGTGAATAAGTTGCTCCATTTAAGCAGCTGGTTTAAAAAGTTTAAATGGCTAGCTAAGAGGTCTATACGTCGTAGAAGGGTGGTCTAAACAAATTTATATAAAACAGGCTAGTTTATTTTACATTTTGATAATTTTTGCAAGGTCCAAAATCTTAAATTATGCTGGAATTTTAGTCTTTGATTGAAATGATATTTTTTTATTAGCGAGAAAGTCGGGGTTGCAGTTATTGAGGGAAAAATGCTTAAGTTAGGTGATGTGAAACTATGACAAATTTGCATATTAAACAAAACAAAAAAAGACTTGGTTACCAACAATAAAGCTAGATAAAATTTATTTAAATATAAATGATAATATAATAGGGGATAGAGCCCAATGATGTGGAAGGATCCATATAGCCGACTCTACCTAGTGGCATAAGGCTTGGTGGTTGTTGTAGTATTGGAATGGTACTATTTTGGGATTGTGTTGATGTTCGATGTATAGTGTTGTTGTGAGTTACAAGGGTAGTTAGGTCTTTTCCTATTTGTGTGTCATCAGGGTTTGCAAGTTATATAAGTCTTGTAAAGGGTCTTGGTTTAATGCAATTGAAAGTTTTGAAGAGTTTTTTTATTCCAACATGGTATCAGAGCAGGGCTCTTCAAAACCCTAATTTTTTTCTCTCCTATACGGCGTCGTCGCTCCCTCTCTTCTCTGCAGTCTTGCCATCGCGCTCCCCTGCCTCCTACCTCGACTTCTTTTTTGCCGCTATAGGGAGCCCCCTTCCGTCGCTGCTACGACAGAAGACCTTTGGTCTTCCTCTGGTTCTCATTTGCTGCTCTAAAAGGGCTATCGGATGAGTTTGACTACTACAGAATGGACAATTGGATTTCTACTGATGATCATCAGAGATATCTGAAGCTTTTGGAGAAGGACAGAATCATTAAGTTTCTTGATAGACTTCATGCAGAGTTTGAAAGTTTAAAAGGGCAAATTCTTAGTTTTGATCCTACTCCCTCTCTAGAACAAGTCTACTACAAAATTCTGAGTGAGGAAGGCAGGAGAAGGACCATGAACAACAAAAGTAATATCTCTGCAGCAAGCACTCCAATTGGGGAGACATCTGCTTTTGTCGGTTCTTCTAACAAGCTTAAGTCTGGGGGACCAAAAGGAAAAGTTGAAAAATTTTGTCGGTACTGCAAGAGGACTAATCATGATTCAGATTTTTGTTGGGAGAAATATCCAAAAAAAAAACCTGAAAAATTCAAATACAGTGACAAGAAGGCTCCTAGTCGTGGGAATCTTGCTGCCCAGAAATTAGTGGATGGGGAGACTACTAATTCTCGGTACCTTCTAATATTGAGTTGTCATCTACTGATATTGTCAATCTTCATCACCTTTTATCGCGACTTCAGACTTCATCCTCTGCCAATTCGTCTCAAGCGCACACAGGTATCCGTTGTCTGGAATTAAGTATTGATGCGTCAAGATCTTGTATCCCCTGGGTCATTGACTCAGGAGCTACGGATCATATGACAAATCTTGCTAATTCCTTCATTTCCTACTCTTTGTCTTCTGGGCAGGATAAAGTGACCATTGCTGATAGCACCAAAGCTACTGTGGCTGGAAAAAGTTCCATACAACTGACAGACCACTTTATCCTATCCTCTGCACTTCATGTCCCTTCCATTTCTCTTAATTTACTTTCTGTTAGTAGTATTACTAAACAACTGCACTGCTCAGTAACCTTTTTCCCTGATCATTGTGTCTTTCAGGATCTCGAGACCAAGCAAACGATTGGGATTGGCCGTGAGGTAAGAGGTCTTTATTACTATCATCTTGGAACAACAACTGCTCTGAAGTCTATAACCCAGTGTTCAGAAAATAAGCATCAAGAAATCTTGTTATGACATTCTCGTTTGGGACATTTATCTTTTCGGTCATTAAAAGTCCTATTTCCTAATCTCTTCTGTTTCTCTTGAGTCTCTTAAATGTGAAGTTTGTCAGTTATCCAAACATTGTGGAACTCATTTTTCTGAGTCTATGAATAAAAGTTCGTCTTCGTTTGACCTTGTTCATTCAGATGTGTGAGGTCCCTCTCCTGTGCCTTCTTTGGATGACTATCAATACTTTATTTCTTTTATTGATGATTACACCTACTGTACATGACTTTATTTGATGAGAGGCAGAGACAAAGTTCCTCGACTCATTCAACATTATTGCAAAATGGTTGAAACTCAATTTCACACACAAGTGAAAACACTTAGATCTGATAATGCACGAGAATACTTTGCACATTCCCTAAATACTTTTCTAGAGGATTTAGGAATTTTTCATGAGTCATCTTGTCCCTACACACCACAGCAAAATGGAGTGGCTGAGAGAAAAAATCGTCATATCCTTGAAACAACACGCGCATTATTATTTCAGTGCCATTTACCCAAATATTTCTGGGCGGATGCTGTTCTTGCAGCTACTTATATCATTAATCGTCTATCATCAAAAGGTCTCGGGTATCGGTGCCTTCTCACTATTCTTCATCCTGACATAACATTGTTCTCCCTTACACCTCGGCTATTTGGCTCCCTCTGTTTTATTCATGTTCTTGGTCCCAAATCCTCTAAACTTGATCCTCGCTCTATACGGGGAATTTTTCTATGGTATTCCACGTGCCAGAAAGGCTACAAATGCTTTGATCCTGTTACTAGGACTAGATATGTCTTGAAAGATGTTACTTTTTTTTTGAGTCTGAGTCCTATTATTCTCCCCAGACTCGTCCTCATGGGAGAATCTTACCTCTTCCCTTGTTCCTCAAGTTCTTCTCCTATTTCACTGGATGTCATGGAAAATCAAAAAGATGATGCTCCATTACTGGGCTCGCAGGCTTCACAAGAAATTATTACTTATAAGCGACGAAGACATAAGCAAGGACCTTCTACTGATCGGCTAGCTGAATCGGAAATTCTGGCTCCTAATCCTGTATCCTCATTGGTTGAACCAATCGCACCCCTAAATATGAATGAGCTGGACCTTCCAATTGCTGTTAGGAAGGGGTCAGGTCATGTACTCAACATCCTATCTGTAACCACGTTTCTTATTTTCGTTTATTTTCTTCTTATCATGCCTTTGTTTCACAGTTATCAAATCATGTCATACCTTCTTATTATGAAGCTGTAAGGGACTCAAGGTGGCTGGAAGCAATGAATGAAGAAGTGGAGGCTCTTAATAAGAATGGTACTTGGGAATTAATAGACCCCCCAAAGGGGAAGAATTTGGTTGGTTCTAAGTGTGTCTATGCTATCAAGTATAACTCAGAGGTAACTCAGAGGGTGAAGTAGTCAGATATAAAGCATGACTTGTTGCCAAGGGATTCACTCAAACATATGGGGTGGACTACTTGGAGACCTTTGCTCCGGTTGCAAAACTCAAAACAATCAGAGTGATTCTTTCTCTTGCTTCTCAATATGATTGGCCGCTATTTCAGCTAGATGTGAAAAATGCTTTTTTAAATGACAACCTTCACGAAGAGGTCTACATGTTACCACCTCCTGGAATTGAAACTAAAGGAAAGGTTTGCAGGTTGAAAAAAGCTTTGTATGGACTTAAACAATCACCCAGAGCATGGTTTGATAGGTTCTGTAAAGCCGTGACATTGTTTGGCTTTAAACAAGGGAATGCTGATCATACACTCTTTGTGAAAAGGAAGGAGGACAGAACTACCATTCTCTTGGTTTACGTTGATGATATGATAATTACGGGCGATGACGAGATTGAAATCCAAGCTCTTAAGTCCAAGTTAATATCAGAGTTTGAAATTAAAGACCTTGGACTATTGAGGTACTTCCTTGGTATTAAAGTTGCTCGATCTCAAGAGGGAATTTATATATGTCAGAGAAAATATGTGTTGAATTTACTCAAGGAGACAGGGAAGTTGGGTTGTCGGCCAACATCGACACCTATAGAAGTAAGTCACGATCTTACTAGTTCTAATGGGGAAGATTTTCCAAATCTAGAAAAGGAAACGTATCAATGGTTGGTTGGAAAATTACTCTATTTGTCTATGATTAGGCCTGACATTACCTACGCTGTTAGTGTAGTGAGCCAGTATATGCATGCTCCTAAAACTATCCACATGAAGGCCGTTGATAGGATTTTGAGGTACTTAAAGTCATGTCCCGGAAAAGGCTTGTTGTTTAAAAGAGGTGGTAATCTGAAAGTGGAATGTTATTCTGATGCTGATTGGGCTGGTTTTGAGATGATAGATGATCCACTTTTGGCTATTGCATCTTTTTAGGAGGAAACTTGGTAATATGGAGATGTAAGAAACAAAGTGTTTGTGCACGGTCCAGTGCAGAAGCAGAATATCGGGCCATAGCACATGGTCTTGCAGAAATGTTATGGTTGAGTTTTTTGTTGGAAGACATGGGATTAAAGGCTGAATTACCTCTCAGCTGTATTGCAACAACAATGCTGTCATCAATATTGCAAATAATCCAGTTCAACATGACCGGACAAAACACATCCAGATTGATCGCCACTTTATTCGGGAGAGACTTGATTCTGGAGAGCTATGTTTGCCTTATGTTAAATCTGAGGATCAACTTATTGATATGTTTTCAAAAGTTATACCCCAAGCTGTGTTTAATTCTGCCCTTAGCAAATTAAACATGTTTGATATATATGTTCAACTTGAGAGGAGTGTTGTGAGTTACAAGGGTAGTTAGGTCTTTTCCTATTTTTGTGTCATTAGGGTTTGCAAGTTATATAAGTCTTGTAAAGGGTCTTGGTTTAATGCAATTGAAAGTTTTGAAGAGTTTTTTTATTCCAACAAGTGTCAATAGCAAATTTGAGGTGGCATATAGCTACATATGAAATGATACCATTTTGACATTACAAATAATATTTTAATTACTCTTAATGTCATGACATGATACTCATTAACATGATCAACAAGCGACAAGTGAACAAGACACTTTGATTGTGTCATTTGGCATGGTACAAGATTTTAAACCATAGTTTTTATTCTCATAACGGGGCCAGACTTGATTGTTATAACTTACATGGGATTGTAGCATGACATAGGCGATCTATACTTTATATTATAGCATGACACTAATTTAAATATATATGCTTGCTATTTAATATTATATGTTTTCTTGTAATGCGTGAATTTTGATTTATGAATTTTCTATAAATTTAAACTTGTTTGATTTAATGTAAACTATTATATACTAATATGTTTTGTTGTATTTTGTTGTTTACTTATCAATTATCACTTATATGTTGGATTGAGATGCACCGGCAAGAGGGGGGGTGAATTGCCCTTGTAAAATAAAACAGATATTTTGCGTGACTTACAAAGATTTCAGATTAGTTACAACAATAAATTAAAATAAACAAAAACTAATTAACTGAATTGAACTAGTAAAAGGCTAAGACACAAGAAGTTACTTGGTTGCAATCAGGATGGTTGTTAATCCAAGGCAAGTATAGCGTAGATATCCTGAATAATCTCCTTTGGGCGGAGAAGCCTTTTACAACATAAAAGCTTAGAAAAAGAATAAAAAACTACAAAGAATTCGTTTGCTCTTAATTGGATTAAATGAGTGATTTGGAATTGAGTTCTGGGGGTCTATTTATAGTCTCGGTCAATTCTATCTGAATGCTGACATGTCACTATAGGGGCGCCCGAGTGCTTGAGGGCGCCTGACATATGGCTTGAGGTTTATCCGAAGCGCAACGTTCGCAAACGACTATCTAGTGGATAAAATTAGTTCTCGGGCGCCTGTATGCATAGGGGCGCCCGAGTGATTTTAGGTCAACAACTTGCTGACCAATCTCCAACGGGTCTTCGTGGGTGATTTCCTGGCCTTCCAGAGTTGGGCTCACTCGAATCCTCCTCCGGCCTTCTCCTTGAGTGAGCTTCGTCCCGGCTTCTCGTCCCTCGAACGCTGCACACGTCCTTGCTCCACCGGCGTACTCTTCCGCAAAACTCCGGGTCCCTCGGATGCACCGAGTCCGTCGACTCCCTTCCTGTGCAATCCTTCTCGACTGCTGCGTCTTTCGCTCGATTTCCTGCGCTCCTAAGCTCCTGTACACTTAGACACAGGGATTAAAAATCAACAGGATCTAACTTGACTCGGTTGACTACATCAAAATCAACCTGGGGTACTTACATTTTATACTTGTGCATGTATACTTATGTTGATTGACTAATAACTTTGTTAGCTGTATGCCAGTTAATAATAACCTCTTGGGCACTTGCCAACATTTAGGTGCTGTATAGTGGGACAACCATCCACCTTCTACAACCTTCATCACATATTCTTATAGGGTCAATTGAGTTATATTATCACAGCCCAACGATGCATATTATCTAATTCATAGTTGATTGAGAAGATAAATCATAGAGATAATTTTCTAAGGAAATTGTTGGGACACTAATGATTAGTTAGTGGATTTGTTAACCAACTTCTCAAGAGGTTCTAAGATTGTTTATTTTTGCAAGCTACCATTTTATCATATCTTTGAGCCAAATTTAAGGAATTTCGAAGACTTGAACATAAATAATAGTGACTTATTTGTAAATACAATGTATTATAGGATTAAAGTGTAATATTTTAGTGATTAATAATACATATAGTAAGAGGGTGCCAGTTAGAGAGATTCTCTAATAATTTACCTTTGTACTCCTGACATATTACATTTAAATTATTTTGCAGAAGTTAACTCTCAGATTCAACTTTGTTATGATTGTTGATTTAATATCAGTCATTTAATAGATAAATAATTATATTAAATATTTTAATGTGATTTATAGTTTAATATTATTTATTAACAACCTAATGTGTTCGGAAAATTTATTTGGACATAGGCAAATTACATGTTTTGATTGTGTCCTCTGATACTAGGCATATACCATCTGATCAGGATATATTATCCTTATTTCAATATATACCAATGGTTTGACCTATAGATTTGGCATCTACATAAGAAATGGAGTTAAGAAACAGCCAAGAGGTGACATAGAGCCTTCTGCTTGCCTATTATTCTTCTTCCTTTGAAAATCTCCATCGATTTGGCCAATCATAGCTATGAATCCAATCAGGGGTTGGCATGCATGATGATGTCATTGTGGTGAGTGTATAACTGCATGGGAGTTAGGCCAGGTGAAGATGGGGTGAGGGTTAGAGAAATTGATTAGGAAAACAAGGCTAGTCCTATTTTTATGATTCATTAGTTTTGGTTTAAAGTACCAAAACATGATGCCGGACACAATCGATACCTAGCATTCTACTCCTGCATTTGCTCCTGCACTGCAATGCAAAATGATATCGATATTGCCATGGGCATACTTACGGAGTCAAGGAGGGAAGCGGAGATAAGGAAGAAATCATCAAAGGAACCAAGATTTTGCTGAGAAGACATACAAAGTAGCAGAGGAAGATGCTCAACTCATTTTTTTTTTTTTTTGTGAAGATGCCCAACTCGTGATATTACTTGAGGAGATGAATGCTAGAGTTTTCTGACTGACAAGTGTGGCCTCTCCACATCATTACCTAATGACAGTGAGTAGGGAGCAGCACAATCACGATATGTGTTGCATTAGGTATTGATATTAATTATATATGATATATAATTAATTTAATTAATTAGGTATGGTTATTGTAGTTAATTAATTGCATATATTTAATTATATATGTATATTATAAATAATAACTGTAATTGATATTAACAACAGTTATTAGTTATATGTACTGTGTAATTAATCATATAATTATATTAATGCTTAATTAATTGCATATGGTTAATATCAATTTTATTAACTATTATAGCATTATATAGTTAATAACAATTGTATATAATTAACTACGTAATTATATATAATTAATTAGTCAAATAATTATATATACTAATTGATATAGTTGATTGGTATTTGTATAAATTTATAATACAGAAGTAAATAAGTCTTGAAATCATATTGGCTCAAGACAATATGGTATTGAACTCATTTCGGCCAAAGATTGAAACTCCAACAAATCTCAAAATTTTAAACGTCTATAGCTCAAACTAAGCCTAATTAGATTGCAATCTAGTTCAATTTCAAATTAATCTGGTTCCATTCACTTAATCTTGCTCTTGATTTTCACTTCAGTTTGATACAAATTAAGGAAAATCAACCTTATACACCACATGACCCTATTTCTGTCCAATTCATTCAATTAGGCCCTATATTAGTTTGGCTTAATCTACGATGACTTGGCACTAAGATAATACTGGTAAATGTCACATTTTTTCATCGACCATGGTGCTAGATTGGTTTTCTTGTTTTATATCTTGTGTTATTCCACACTTCCATCTCAAAATTCTCATCTCTAGTACATCCTTTCTGAAAGTGATATTTGTTTATTGTTCAAACTATGGTTCATAAAGCATTGACTGGTTGCTTATATCGATCAAACAAAACTCCAAATGATTTTCTAAATTTTATCCCGCCAGTCCCTTGTGATATGTTCTTTGCTATTCTGGTTGAATAAATTCTAGATATCTGACGTTCATACTAAGGTTTCTCTATCCGTTCAATTTGGCTATTCATTCATTTTTTATTATTGCTGGTTTATTTTATAAATTTTAGTTTTCCTCTTGTTAATCTTAGAGCTTCTAGTTGTGAAAACTTTTTGAACAAGGCATAGTTATGGGCTCGAGTTGAAATTTTTTGTATTTGAAAAAGTAGAATATGTTGAAATAGTGTTTCTCAGTGATGTTTAGTTTCATCTATGCTCTTTGCCAGCATTTTAGAATCCATTCATGGAGGTTCATATGGAATGCATGAAGGCATTGCTCCACTGGAAGATCAAGCTCAGTTGTTTGCATCACCTGGAGCTATCATGTTTCCGTACCCACAATCAGATGCTTGGTCAGAGAAGGTAGTATGTTAAGATCACACTATCAAGCCTGTAAATCAAGTACTTATTTTTATTATTACTTGTATTTGAAATTCAGATCAAAAGGCTATATTTACTTCTTACTGTCAAGGAGTCTGCAATGGATGTCCCCACTAATCTAGAAGCCAGAAGGCGCATTTCTTTCTTCAGTAATTCACTTTTTATGAATATGCCTCAGGCACCAAAAGTCCGGAACATGCTTTCTTTCTCGTGAGTTTCTAAATTATAGTTTCTGGAAGAAAGTGCAGCTGATTTGTTTTGTTTAATTTTATTGCCTTCAATGAACATACCTCATTAAATTTTATAATCTTGTTGGCTAGTGTATGATTATTCTTATTTAGCTGAAGCATAAAGTTTTAGCCCTAAATTTGCATGAACCATAAGAATTTATTCTTTACTAGAATCATACCCACACAAATTACACGAGAAATTCTCTTATTTAATTAATTGATTTAGTAATTTCAAATAATTAGAATTTTAAATAAATCTAATCATGCAAATTAATTTTAATTTGGCACATAATACAATAATTAAAAATTGTTTCTAGTGTAATTTTAAATACTTATGATTTTAAATTAGTTTAATCATATATTAATTTTAAACACAAGGTTTCAAGTGTTGAGCTGATTGACATGATCAAAATTTATAGTTCCACTTTTTGATTGGCACGAGAAGCTTAAAAAAGAGAACGGAGAGAGAGGGAAAACTTACTGAAGAGAGGCACAATGAGTAGTGGAAGTGGCGATCATTGTAGGCAGTTGCTGATGCATGCAATGGGCAATGAGAGTGTGGGCTGGCTGTGGTTGTGAAAGTGATAGGGAGAAAAGGAAGCAAGAATAGAAAAATACAATTGATCAAATAATTATATCATTTCTAATCTTATAAAAATACAATTAACCTAATTAATATGGCTAAACCAACTTTGCTATATATAAACTTGGTTAGTTTTAAATGTACTAAAATAAATCCAAATTGAGATTAGTTTGCACCCACTTGATCCGGATCAGCTTATCTACTTGAGTTCTATTTAGTCCTAAACTAATTTCCACTCAAACTATAAAACATAATATATTAGTCTACCACGCCCGGGCATGGTGCAACGACAAGGCTTTCAACAGATTAACTAAGTGCCCACGGTTTGAATCCCAGATACAGTGCACCGTAAGGCATTTTTCTCCGGTGGGATGAAAATTTGGAGCGTTGGCTGCTGGGCGAGGAGCCGCTTGTGCTTCCAGATTTAGGAATAATGGGGACGATGGCCCATCTTCAGAATTAGTTGGGTCTATAAGGGTCTAGATACTTGGATTATATATATATATATATATATATATATATAAGTTTAATTTAACTTAAATAACTATTTGATTCTTTTAAAACTAATTTAAAATATAAAAAATTAAATAGGATAAATTTTAATAACTAATATGTGTGAATATTTTTTCATGTTTCAACTTTTGTCTTGAATAAAACTCTTGTATGTTGCCCCATAAATATCTGAAAGACTTGGGTTTTAACATATAGAGTATAATTTTTGCTTAGCATATGAGCATGCGTTGATTGAAATGTTTTACTGATGTTCTAGTAGACATTAATGAATATTTTGTGAAAGCACTCCGGATTTTTGTTTTCAAAAATCAATTTTATAAGCTTCATGAAGTATCAATTTTGTTTGATCAAACAAAATGCAATTCATTAATTTAGTAAATGATTTCCCTGCATAGAGCTAACTGAAGTATTATATTCATGAAGTTGACCACAAATAGTTGGGACAAACATGGCTTGAAGATGACGATGAATGCCATCCTCCTTGGTAGATTTTCAATCATTAAATTGAACACTTGGTACAATTTATACTTTGACCCCCCTTACATAACACCATTTATAAGTTTGATTGTGTAATGCTCATATTGAAACCCCTTTTAATGTTATTTATCTATGTAACCAAGTTGGCTATTGTATTTTATTCCTAGCAAAAGTATCAATCGTATTTTAATCAGTAGTCATGGTTTCCTACATTTCAATAAATTATTTACAAATTGGATGCAGGGTTTTGACACCTTATTATAATGAGGATGTTCTATTCTCTCTGAGTAATCTTGAAGAGCCAAATGAAGATGGAGTTTCTATTCTTTTCTATTTGCAGAAAATATATCCAGGTTTTCATTTTTGTGATTGGCGATAGCAAAACATTAATGTGAGAGCCATGCTGGAACTTTTGCAAACCTTCATTAACTGAAAAAGTTTATTCTTTCCAGATGAATGGACCAACTTCCTTGAAAGGGTTGGATGCAAAACAGAAGACGAGCTTAGAAGGAAAAAAGAACTTGAAGAAGAACTACGCCTATGGGCTTCAAATAGAGGCCAGACCTTAACTCGAACTGGTAAAGTATTTGTAAAACTGCAATTTGGTATGTTAAAAAGGAACCCATTTCAGCATTTTGTATCCCAATATGGTTTGCTTGCTTCGGGTATGACAAAGAAGTCACTATAAGACACCATGCAGCAAGCTCTGTAAAACAATTGTTCCTAAATGGTTTGTTTTGTTTTACAGTTAGAGGTATGATGTACAACAGGAAAGCTCTGGAACTTCAAGCTTTTCTTGATATGGCCAAAGATGAAGGTAGTTGAAGATGCAAGTTGCTTATCCTTTTCACAACCACTATTTCATTTCTTATCATGTTTCATTGTTATCTTTCAGATCTAATGGATGGTTATAGAGAAACTGAATTAATGTCTGAACAGCAGCCCAAGTTAGAAAGATCTTTATGGGCACAATGCCAGGCTGTAGCTGATATGAAGTTCACATATGTGGTATCCTGCCAGCAATATGGGATTGACAAGCGATCTGGTCATACCAGCGCGCAAGATATTCTAAAGCTCATGAGAACGTATGTACTTTGAAATTCGTTTCTGTTGGCGGCTCAAAGAGTGTATACCAATTATACTCAATTGGTGTATAATTGGTTTTTTTTTTAATTCTGTTTGAATGAACTGTGTATATTGAGCCAGAGAAATATTTTCCTATTCCCTTTATAGATCAGTTTTTCTAGGAGATCTTTATTTCATGGAAAATATTTACATATGAGCTAAACCTATTAGAGGCATTATATTTCAGGTATCCATCTCTCCGTGTGGCTTATATTGATGAGGTTGAAGTACCTACCAGCTCTAGGAAAACTGAGAAAATTTACTATTCTGCTTTGGTTAAGGCTGCTTTGCCCAAAAGTGACAACCTATCAGAACAACTACAGAGTCTTGATCAGGTGATAGCTCTTCTATTTATTGCATCAATTCTGAGTTTGAATGAAATGATAATTCAATAAAGTCTACCTCTATGCTCATTGTAAATCATATAACCAAGGAATTTGGAATTTGAAAATTTCCAGGGGATTCTGCAAGCAAATGTGTGTTACTTTTAACTAATTCAAAAAAAAAATTAAAAGAGAGAGAGAGAGAAAAGAATAGTGTTGAAGAGAATCTCTGATTGAGAAAGAATAGAAATTGTATATCTCAAATTCATTTACTAAAGACATGAATCCACTAGGAAGAGAACATTAGCATGTAACAATTATTGACATAAGCAATTATTCTAAAAATGGAAAAATGCTTTGAAATTGACTAAAATGGTCATCCAAACTATCACATTATGTACTGGTTAATTGGTTACAATGTTAGATTAGTTGAGAAGAATGAAATATTATATTTGATGTTACAGAGGAGGATTACACCATATTCATAGATATAAGTTTATTAATTATCATGGTTCACGAACATTGTTCACGTTAACGAGCTGAACATATGTGTTCAAGCTTGTTTGTTTAGTTTAACAAGTTGTTCAAACTTGTTTATTTAATTGATCTTGTGTCTATTTAACGAATATAATCAAACTCTTATCAAGCCGAACACCAAGCATAACGTTTAGTTCATTTACAACCCTACTTGTGATCATTTTTTCTAACTGCATTTGCTCACCTATTATCTACTCATTGGTCATTGATTTTTTTTTCCAGTTAAGAATTATGTTTGTGATATTTCTGGAAAAATAAACTAGTAGTGATCACCATTCATGAAGGAGTCAAAATAAAAGTGTCAAAGATTCTATTTTAATAAAATTAAAATAAAAAACCAAGCAAAAAAACAGGAAAAGGCAAATCTTGTGTCAGATCCAAGCAAATAAAACAAAAAAAGGCTCTTCAAAAGGATTATGCGAGATCTGAAAGTAAAAAAGAAAAAACGATGCAAGAAAAAATGATGTCCTAAATATATATTTGACATCTGATGCTGACACTATTTTTCATTCAACGCTTTTATGTCTATTATGTCTTTCATGTATCTATTAGTGTTCTCATAGGAAAGTTTTTCCATATTGCCTTATATACACAGGAAATTTATAGGATAAAGCTTCCTGGCCGTGCAATTTTGGGTGAGGGAAAGCCTGAAAACCAAAACCATGCTATCATCTTTACACGTGGGGAAGGTCTGCAGACCATAGATATGAACCAGGTAACCAATATTGTATATATCACTGATAAAGGAAATTTAATCTATTGATTCATAATATCTATCTTCTAGGATAACTATTTGGAGGAGGCTTTTAAAATGAGAAACTTGCTTCAAGAATTTCTTAAAAAACATGATGGTGGAAGATATCCTTCTATCCTAGGTGTCAGGGAGCATATATTTACTGGAAGGTTAGTGCATTTGTTTAAGAATCAAAGCAACACATTATTTCACATTAAATTTTTTCCCCTTTCGAGGATAACTTAAATATTATTTTCTTGAAATGTCCCAGTGTTTCTTCTCTTGCATGGTTCATGTCTAATCAAGAGCATAGTTTTGTGACTATTGGACAACGGTTGCTTGCAAACCCCCTAAAGTAAGGTTCCTAATTTTGAAATTCCCATTTGTATTGTGATTTACTTGAGGTGAAAATGCCATATGAAAGTTATGGTATCTTTGTTTAATAAGTTATACTTCTTTGATTTTTTTACACACCTTCTCTGGAGCTTTTGACATTGTGGATATAATGTGTCCTAACTCAAGTATTTGTGGCATATGACTCATATTAGTTGATCTTATCATCGATCTTCTATGAGCCTAAATCAGCTCCAAGAGTTTTTAGTGATTACATATATTACACGATGTTTAGATTGAGTGAGACAGTGGCATAACTATAGTGTATGAACACAACTCTACTGGGATAGAGAAGTGATAGTAATTCTAAAAAGTAATCTAGGCTACCATCTAGGTAGACATGGAAGGGAACCACTTTGCCCAGTCATTAAATTATAAATAAGACTGATATGGCTCCATTGAGTTAATCATCATGCCATGATAAGAGAGTTATTAAGTTCTCAATTTACACAAGTTGGGTACTTTGTGCTTCGATGTTGAACCTCACGGTGATGTAGCTAAGTGTTCCCCTTCCTCTAATCACTAACAGGTCAAATTATGACTATCGAAGGTAATTCTTACCATCCAACTTATGACTTGTGATCTGCAACGATGGTCCTTCACCAAAGGGCTGCATAATCGGTGACGAAATCATTGGATTGGATGTTCTAGATGCAGACACATCCTTATCCAAGCTGGTCTATTGAGCAACAACATAAACCATGAAGAAGGATCTTTGAGCAACAGGATCTAATACTATAAAAATTGATTAAAAAAATCTTCATACACTTTTTATTAGAATAATATAGTACATATATATATACAACTTTACCTACAAAGAGAAAAGAAAATAATTGATCTTAAAAATTAGACACACAAGCCACAATTTGTCATTACCAAAAATAACAAAAGAACAAGGAGAAGAATCAACTAAAAAGAAAAACAAATAAGGGAAACAAATCGATCTTCTGAAAATAAGAGTCATTTGCTAAATCACTCTTTAATCCTAACTACTAAAGCACTTTCCAAAGTAGAACCCTCTCTTTCATCAACAATAGTTAGCCACCCTACGTCTACTGTCTTGCCAATCTTGCCATTCCTAGACAATATAATATATAAAAGTCACAACTATCAGGATTAATATTTAAGGAATTCCTTTTGCAAACTAAACCTAAAAAAGAAATCAAATATCCAAGAGCTATACCAGCGTTGGTCTCTTAGTAGATAGTAGTCAAAGCCCCACCTCATTTTGTTGCTCTTCTCTGCATATTGATGAAGCTCACATGTGTTCTCTCCCATATTTGTATCTACCACAGATGGAGATAAGAAAGAATTTAGAAGCATAATCTGCTTCATGTAACCAACCATCATGATTTGATGGTTTCCTTTAATTTACAGTTTAATCCTCATCTGAATTAATTGATAAATGTTTGATTTCAATATATTTATCTGCATGTGGTTAGTACAATCAAATTCATCTTGAATGATCATTTGTTCATCAACAGGGTCCGTTTTCACTATGGTCATCCAGATGTATTTGATAGAATTTTTCATCTCACAAGGGGTGGCATAAGTAAAGCGTCTAAAATTGTAAATTTAAGTGAAGACATATTTGCCGGTATTCTATTTTATTATTTACTATTTGTTTTTAGTTAATTTACCATTGATCTGTGTGCCTAATGTTCGTAGCTTGAGAAATTATAGGTATCAATTCCACTCTCCGTCAAGGCAATGTAACTCATCACGAATATATACAAGTTGGCAAAGGAAGAGACGTTGGACTCAATCAGATCTCGCTCTTTGAGTCAAAGATAGCAAATGGAAATGGGGAGCAGACATTGAGTCGTGACATTTATAGACTTGGGCATCGATTTGATTTCTTCAGAATGCTATCATGTTATTTCACCACTGTGGGTTTTTACTTCAGTACATTGGTATGCATCATGCTTAACCAGAATATCTTTAATGAATAAAAAAGCCATACTCCTATTTAGTTTGATTCAAATTTTTCTTTTTTTGGTGGCAGTTAACAGTCCTTACAGTTTATGTCTTCCTATACGGTCGTCTCTATCTTGTTCTTAGCGGTCTTGAGAAAGGTCTAGCAACTAACAGAAGGTTTATACATAACCAACCTCTTCAGGCTGCTCTTGCATCGCAATCTTTAGTGCAGCTTGGTTTTCTAATGGCTCTACCAATGATGATGGAAATTGGTCTTGAAAAGGGATTTCGCACTGCGCTTAGTGAATTCATATTGATGCAATTGCAACTAGCTTCTGTATTCTTTACATTTTCTCTCGGGACTAGGACCCATTATTATGGAAGAACATTGCTGCATGGTGGTGCAGAATATAGAGGTACAGGCCGTGGCTTTGTGGTCTTTCATGCAAAATTTGCAGACAACTATCGGCTCTATTCTCGGAGTCATTTTGTGAAGGGAATTGAGCTGCTGATCTTACTGACTGTCTATGAAATCTTTGGTCAATCATATGATTCTACAGTTGCATATCTTTTTGTTACATTTTCCATGTGGTTCATGGTGGGAACATGGCTTTTTGCTCCATTTTTATTTAATCCATCGGGTTTCGAGTGGCAAAAAATTGTTGATGATTGGACTGATTGGAGCAAATGGATCAGCAATGGTGGAGGCATTGGTGTTTCAGGAGACAAAAGCTGGGAATCATGGTGGGACAAGGAACAAGAACATCTAAAATATTCTGGGATGAGAGGGATTATATGTGAGATAGTGCTTGCACTGCGCTTCTTTATCTACCAATATGGTCTTGTTTACCACTTGAATATGACAAAAAGGGCAAAGAGTATTCTGGTACACCTTTTATTTCTAAAGTTTTTGTTGCAACAGTTCAATAGCTTTGCAGTCTTCCATGATCGTATGTTGAGAGAATCATTTGTAAAGTATTGATATGTTTTCACATCTTTTGTTCAGGTCTATGGGATTTCGTGGCTTGTCATATTGGTTGTTCTTCTCATCATGAAGGCAAGTTTATACTTATGTTCAAAAAAATCACGCTAAGTCAAAACATTGTCTATACAATCTATAACTGAAAAGTGACTGCAAAAATGAAATTGATTACATAAATTCTCTGAGATAATCATACCATGATCATTTGAGCAAGCTAAATATATCATATTGAACTTGTGTAATTGTATCTCATTCCTTTTTGACCTTTCTTTCCAGACTGTGTCTGTGGGAAGGCGAAAATTCAGTGCAAACTTTCAGCTAGTGTTCCGGTTGATCAAGTTTCTCATTTTTGTTACATTCGTTTCCATTTTGATTATTTTAATCGCCCTACCACACATGACGGTGCAAGATATTATTGTATGCTTCCTAGCTTTTTTGCCAACAGGATGGGGAATGCTTTTGGTTAGTAAATTACACAGTTCATAGCTCGTTATTCACCGCTCTTTCCACTTGAGATTACTAACATGCAACACTGTTTCAGATTGCTCAAGCTTGTAAAGGTTTCGTAAAACGTCTTGGTCTGTGGAGCTCAGTCCGTGCATTAGCTCGAGGCTACGAGATCATGATGGGGCTGCTCCTTTTCACCCCAATCATCTTCCTGGCCTGGTTCCCGTTTGTTTCAGAGTTCCAGACCCGTATGCTGTTTAATCAAGCCTTCAGTCGAGGGCTCCAGATTTCCCGCATTCTTGGGGGTCAAAAGAAGGATCGCTCAAGAAACAAGTAGTCACCCTCTTCAATGGTTTAGTGTACTGTAAGTTCATTGTGTATGCGGCAGATAACCATTTACTCCCTCTATTTTCTAGCAGAACAGTTGTATGGTTTTTCTTTTCTTTTTCCCTTGATCTATAACAAATGTTGAATGCCTTTTTCCACGGTCTTTCCATTGGACTAATATGTTTTTGAAAAAAATTAACATCTATACCTGCGTTGGGGACTAAAATACCAATATGATATGAAGCATAGTTCATTTGTTGCATTCACCTTAACTCGATAGCATTCTTGATGTAGATGGCCTATTTTCTCTCACCTCATGATCATCTCCGTCTGTTTGAAAATTTACTAGGCTTTTTCATTGCATCGCTAAAAAGTCGAACGTTTTACCTGCACAAATTTCTCATCAGTTTTCCTTTCAAGGGTAGTCTATTAATTCAATTTCATCATTAGCCAATGCTGAGACACCACGTGGAAAGCGAAGCGATTTGAGTCGCCATTCCCATGTCTTGAGCCTGTGTTTGGTAACTGTCCTGTTTCGCTCCACGGGATTCTGCTATATGTTGCTCAACCATCAATCACAGAGAAACAAGGAAAAAAGGCAACAGTTAATTTATACTTGTATTATTGAAAAAGACTCCTGATGATGGCGTGCCAACTTTTAGTGCCATTTCATCAGATTCAAGCCGTCGTTTCAAATAAGATAACCCTCGTTCGAGCGGTCAAGCTAACTTGAAATTACAACACAGCACTCGCTGCCATTTCACAACCAGTTCGGTCGCCAAAGTGGGTATTTTGGAATATATACTCTGTGATTTAAAATTTTTGAAAATAAAATAAAATTTTGGATTTATGTATACGAGAGTATTTTTAAAAGTCATTTGAGTAAAAAAAAATCGTTTTAATAATTTAGTTGTACCCAAAGCATGATTTACTTTCTCACGTATTCCAACTGTGACATCAGTTTTCTCCCGCAGTTGAACACCGGACAAGGCAGCCCATAAAAAAAATCCTCGTTGTGTTACCGTTCATTTCGATCTGGACGGCTGACGGATTTCCTTCCCCATCTCTGTCTAATAGCCGTACAGCATCCATTCTTCCAGTTGTATGTATGATTTCTGTGCATTGCTTTGGACAGCAGTTTCCTCGGGACCCGGTGAACACCAAATGAGCCTGCAGGTAGGGAAAACGGGCAAGAGAGTTTGACGTTAAGAGCTTTTCCAAAGTCAACGCCTTAGCTCACGGCCGTGACGTTGACTTGTTATCTACCCGCATCTGACGTTATCCGTCGATGCGCTTTTATTTACCATGGCAATCGTTGTAATTTTATCCAATCACGGTGCCTTTTTTCTAAGGGTTCGTCTATATAGTGCCCTAATATTGCTCTCACCGTATTTCTGGCTCTCGTCGTTGATCGCTCCGCTTTACCATCTCGCCTCGGGCCCCTAATTCGATCGCCCGAGCACCTCCAAGAACCCTAGTTTCTCAAGGATCCCTGTGAGCGTGCGTGATTGAAGCCTGATCAAACGTTGTGTTTCGGGTTGAGAGTAGCTTGAAGAGCTGCTGCGGCGACGTTAAGGGATCCTCTGCGGAGGAAATGAGGGATGTTCTCGTGGATGGGGAGGATTGCGGAGGCATGCTGGGGCCCGGTCCGGTGGTACGCGCGTATGAGGAAGGATGACGATGACGACGCATTGCTGTGGTCGAAGGACATCGGGCGGCACGCGGCTGGGGACTTCTCTTTTGCTATAGTCCAGGCTAACGAGGTTCTCGAGGACTACAGTCAGGTCGAGATCGGGAGAGACGCCATATTTGTGGGGGTCTATGATGGTCATGGCGGGGCCGATGCTTCTCGCTTTATCTCGAACCATCTCTTTCTTCATCTCATGGGTAAGCTTCTCTTTTGAGTATATATTGACGTTTTTAATAATTATTTACACAATATTATTTTTATAAGTTTGCTACTTGTTTAATACTTTATAATTGTATAGTATTTCCTCTTGACTATTCAGTCTCGCTGTGACACGACCATTCTTGGTTCGTAGTTTTAATTTGGTAACATCAAATTGTATTCCTTTGAAGAAGTGAACAATAAATCAGATAGAAGGATCCAAGTTATGCAATTGTAGTCCAGGAGTTTATTTAAGAATTTATGCAATTTAATCTGATCAAATTACTGGAGATCTGCAGATTTTTTTTCTTGAAGCTGCAAATTTTGTTAAGCTTTGAAATGAATCATGTGGCTCTGCTACCAATTCTGATTTACTCTGTATCATCATCTGTCAATGAGTAAGAATTTGCTGATCAGTGGAATGAAGGACACTTCACGGTTTGATTTGTCTATTTTGATATGCATCATTGGTTCTGTAAAAGTTCTATAACCTGCCAATCTTTCGGTAAAGATGTGAACAACAGTTTAGTTTTTTTGGCTTTTCAGCTTCTTTTGTAAATGTTTAACTTGATTCAAAGTCATAAATAAACGTTGAGGATGTTAAAAATATGATTGTTATTACAAGAATTTAGATATATATTGGTTGGACTTGTATGCTATTTGTTCAATGACATGTTAATTCTTGATTCTCCTCTTAGCTTCTTTCTATTTTCTATCAGCATTTGATATTGGATTGCCTTTTTTTGTCCTTACTCTATTTAGCTGTGCATATATGTTGATGCTGCACTTCTCGGAAATTACTATTCTGGGTCGTTCTGGCTGTTAATCCTTGACTACTGTTTTTTTTTCCATACCTTGTGTTTATGACAGTATGAAGTAATCCTGCCTATTTAAATTTTGATAGTTCTTCTTGTTTTTAATATTATTTTGAGCGTTCATGTTAATGATTCAATGGACCATGTGTTGTAGATACTATTTTTCAGCCCAAACCAATGGTCTTCCTATATTATATACCTAATTGTTGTGTTGCAGAAGAAAACTCTTTGATACCCCAAATTAATGTTCTTCCTATTTTATCTCATCTTGTCTCTATTAACAATACATGCATTTAATGTAAATGCAATCTCCAACATTCACATTGACCATTCTCTAAATCCTTCTTGTGCAAGGAACCTTTAGTTATGGTATTCTGTTTCCTGAGCATTAACTTGACACCAAATAAAAGCTGATATCCTACTAGCTAGCTCCACTTTTAGGTTTCATGAGCTACTCTCTCTCTTAGGTGGATGATCATTTTTTTTATAATCCTGTCTAGGCTTCGCCCAACTAATCCTAAAGGTAGACAACCTTCCCTCCTAGTTTGCCTACTTGAAAAATCCGGAGCACAATTGATGCACGCTCAATGACCGACTTGAATATTTGTCCCTGTTAGGATTCAAACTTTGATCCTCCTTAGGTGGATAATCATTGCACTCTACTGAAGTTGGCTTGAGCGGGTAGTTTTTTCCTTACCTCCTTGTCTGCCATCATCGTATCTTTTTACTTGCATTTTGCACATTATATCACCTTACTACAAACACTTAATTTTTCCAGAGTGGCTCCAGAAGAGGGTGATTTGACAACATAAATTTATAAATGGCCGCTTGATAATTTGCAGGGTTTGCTCAAGAATGTGGAACCATAAATGAGGATGTAGTCAGGAGTGCATTTTCAGCAACTGAGGAAGGTTTTCTTGCTCATGTCCGGAGAACATGTCAAATAAAACCTCTAGTTGCTGCTATGGGCTCATGTTGTTTGGTTGGTGTAATATGGAGAGGAAAGCTCTATCTGGCCAATCTTGGAGACTCGCGGGCTGTTGTTGGTTATTTAGGAAGGTCAAATAACATTATTGCTGAGCAGCTGACACGGGATCATAATGCTGCTTTGGAAGAGGTGAGACAAGAGCTTAAATCTCTTCATCCAGATGATTCAAACATTGTGGTTCTTAAGCATGGAGTATGGAGAATTAAAGGCATAATTCAGGTGAGTTCTTTAGTTGCTGCTTTTTGCAGTTTAGATGATTATATTTGCTCGGACATTTTATTGTATTTAGAATCTAGAATAGTTTGTTGTCTTCATTCAATCAATCTCTGTCACTGGTAAAGCATGATATATGGATGCATGGTTAGCACATATATGTAATGAACTCCATATATCTGGCGCAACAAATTTCCGTAATGCAGTATTATAAGTTTTGAATTGGGTTTTGAACTTTTGATCCACCAAATTCACACATCTTTTTCTCAGGTTTCAAGAAGTATAGGGGATGCATACTTGAAGAAACCAGAATTTGCTTTAGATCCATCCATTACTCGTTTCCATCTCACCGAACCTCTATGCCGGCCAGTTTTAACTGCACAACCATCAACATACACACGAGCAATTCTTCCTCAAGATAAGTTTGTAATATTTGCTTCTGACGGGCTCTGGGAGCACCTTAGCAACCAACAAGCTGTTGAAATCGTCCATGATCATCCAAGAGAAGTAGGCTTCTTCAACAACTTCTCTTTTTTCCAATCAAACATTTTTTTTCATGCTTGGCCTGTGTTATTGGATATTTTTCTCTTGTCAGGGAATAGCAAGGAGACTGATCAGGACTGCATTACAGGAGGCTGCTCGGAAGAGAGAAATGAAGTATGCCGATCTCAAGAAAGTCGACAAGGGAATTCGCCGCTTCTTCCATGATGACATTACAGTCATTGTTGTCTACATAGATCATGAATTTTTGCTGGGACCAAAGGCTGCTGTAGCAGAGTTATCGATCCACGGGTTTGCTGATTCCGTTGGGCCTTCAAATTTTTCAATGTTGGATGGGACAAATTGAAAAGATTTTACTGCATGATAGGGCCACATTCTGTTAAATTTAGTCTTATTTGGTTGCTTTGTTGTCGTTTGCTTGTATCACAATGGACTTGGTTATTTTCTTTGATCTTTCTATTTGAATCTGGTTTTGTTCATGCTCAACTGAGCAATACACTATTGAAAGCATTCCTCTATTCAGCAACAGGGTTGATTGAAACAAATTTCTTGCTAATGGGGATTGAACAGAGGTTTCTTCGGCACCTGAATTCTGGTAATTAAAATCTTGGCATGCTACAAAATGATTAATGAGCATGGATACTATCAAATCTTGGGCGACCGATTTGATCCTACGGAAAAGTTTTTCATCGGCCGTCAATGCAAATCGGTGAGTGATTACGACGGACGGTTCAGAAGTTCAGCGTTCTAGGATTCGCGTCATATTTGAAGAATTTTTTTTTATAAAATATGTCATTGTTGGGATTGAATCGTAAATATTTGAAATGATAATTAGTCATCTTTGGTTTATTTAAATTGAGTTTCTAAGTTCATGAGAAGCCATTTCTTTATTTAAATTGAGTTTCTAAGTTCATGAGAAGCACAAAATAGACCTACACAAAGTTACTACACCCAAGAAGTGAAGTCACATTTCTTTTGGAAAACAATTTATTATAATGCTATTCATCTTTCATGTCAAGTTCTTATTTTTTTAATACTCCAGCAATCTCTCATATTTTCTTAATTCATTCTTAGTTGTCGCCAACACATAACACAAACAATAAATATATGGTATCTCTGACGTAACAGTTAGGAGTCTATTTCTATAAATTAACAACCTACATACTTTATCCCATCATGTAGCTAATGCTTGTGTACTTGAAGTAACCTCCTTATCCTGGAAATAATGCCAGGCAGCAGACAATGAACCGGGTGACCTCCACGAGTTACCGGTCAAGGGTAATCGGAATCGCTCTCTAGAAGACGTAGGTGCGTTGGAGAATCTTTCAAAGCACCGTAGCACGACCGGATCCTTTAACGATAGTTTTAATCTTTAATATGTCCTTAATTCCTTCTTAGTTGTCGTCAGGACGTAGCACAAATGATGGGCGCATGGTATCTTCGGCGCAACAACCAGGAGTCGATTCATAGGAATTGACGACCTACATGCTCTACTCGACCATGCAGCTAACGCTTGTATACTTGAAGTAACCTTCCTACATATCTATGGGGCAGACTCTAGAAGAGTCGTTAAAATAGCGGATCTATCTTAATTCCTTCCTAATTTAGTATTTATTTATATGTCATAATGATTAGATTGAGAAAGTGCTAGAGAGGAGAAGATAAATAGCGTACTTCATACGTGTTCAAAAATTATTCAAAAAAATCAAAGTCTTGCAGCAGAGAATAGAATAGAAGGGAAGTACTTTGGTTTTACTTAATTCGCAGCCTCGTGGCTACTATTCCAAGGCACGCATTCAGTTTAACTATTTTCGATATGCAATCACTTTCAACCTTCTTCTCAAAAAAGAAGAAAACTCGTTTCATTTATAAAGATAAGGTTTGGTAACAATTTTACCGACCCTTGAAATGAAACTGTACAAAAGAAATGATAATATAAAAAGAATAACTAGCTATTCATTACCAAATGCTAGGCTCGTAGCGGCGCCATGATGTTGTTGTGTTGTTGAAACTTGAGCGTTGTAGTGTTTCGAAGTCAAAGAGGAGTAGAACAACTTTTGGGAATGATGTGAAAGGCATCTTGAAGTTGTTGTTTGAGACTTCCTTTATAAAGTACTCTGGGTGCTTGGACCAATCTTGGGCGTTCCAGCATGGCTTATCCAATCTATCTCCATAGATAAGTTATTTAACTCCGGGGGTCTGGATACCTTCCAAGCGCTTTGGACAGTTAATGTGGTAACACCTAGACGAAGCTTTATCTGTGTTGATTTTATCGCTTCCCGAGTGCTTGGATCCCTTCGGAGCGCCTAGAAGTAGGGCTGTAATCGAACCGAGCCAAGCCGAATACCTGAGAGTTTGAGTTTGGTTCGTTTATTATCGAGCCGAGCACGAGCTTAATTTATCGAATATAGTGATGGCTCACGAGTATATTCAAGCCTAATCGAGCCCTAAACGAACTTACCAATATAAATTATTAATTAAATTATTCATCAATTTATTGAAAAAATAAATTATATATTCTAAAAAATATAAAATATTTACTAAAATCTATGATTTTATTCATACAAATGAGCTTTATTAGTTATTTTATATTTATTAAATGTAAAAGTGTCAAAATTATATATTTAATGTTAAATATTAATTTTATATTTTACGAACTAGCTCACGAGCTTATTAATGAGCCTGTTCACGAGCTAACGAGCCGAATACCACTGAGTTTGAGTTTGGTTCGTTAATATTAACGAGCTTTATTAAACGAGCTCGAACGAGCTTTTATCGAATCGAGCTCCGAATAGTTCACGAGCGACTTGATTCATTTACAACCCTACCTAGAAGATGAAGTACATTGCCCAATTACGACGTGTCACCTCATCTAGATGAGGCTAGATTTCGACCATTCAGGACACCTTGATCCACTTGGACCACCCGGACCTTCGGTCGCCTAGATCCTCTTTGGGTGCCAGGAGTTCCCTGTTTCTGACCAGCTCTATTTCTAGCTTCCTGCATCATAATGTTACAAGAAACATAATAAAATTATGATTAACAACTTTATAGTTGTCCGGTCTCAACTTTAGGTCTCTCGTGAAACCTTAGGTTAGACCAACACTCTTTTTCAAAGAGGATGCTCTCACCACTCCACTCGGGAGAGATTATCTTGTGCTAAACCTTAGTCCACCCGACTAGTTTGGAGTTTTGCTCAGCTTGATCTCGACCCTTGGGACTTTCTGCTAGATCTCTAGTCCTCAACTTGTCTAGACTTCTTGTCTCGTGTCTTCGACCCTCAGGACTTCCTGCATTGTATCCTCTATTAGGACCTTTGCGTCTAGCCAGAGGGGGGAGGGTGAATAGCTTCTCTTCGATTTTATCTACAAATTGTTAGTGGAAGCACAAGAAAAATATAGATAAAATAAAAAATAATTAAAACAATGCTAACTCCCTTGATTTACTTGGTCTTCACCTCCTTAAGGTTACTAATTCAAGGATCCACACACTCACATAATCAATCTCCATTGTGCTCTTCTCCTTTTCAAATCAAGCATGAAGGTGGAGAAACCCTTACAAGATGATCTCTTCCTCTTACAAGATGAGAGTGATTTTGGAGGAAGAGATTGAACGTTTATATGCTTGGAGATCTCAGAACGTGCAAGAAAGAATGAGAAGATCAGGTTGTATCTTCTCCAAGCTCTGAAATATGCTTTTGTATTACTCTCGACATCAGTCGACTGATGAGCTTCAAGGGTCACTGTAAGTTGTGTTCGATTTTCTATCGTCAGCCTGCAACGGTAACATATCAGTCGACTGATCCTCTCATCAGTCGACTGATACCTCATGAATGTGACATTGCTGCTTTCCTTTAACGTAGACTTATGCCTTTAAACACCTTCCATCAACCTTGCACCCTTAGGATGCTTTCGAGCCCTCGACTCCTCATCCTTGCGCTTGCCTAGAAGTGCTTTCCTCAGCTTTGTCATGCTAAGTCTTCTTTTGCCAAGTGGCAACACCTCCGGGACTTCATCCGCCAAGACAATCTTCTTGGACTTCCCTTGCCAAGTCTTTATAACTGGACTTTCTTTTGCACCCGCTTACTCAAATTTCATGTCAGATCACTAACATTGCGTAACCTAAACTCATTTGACCAAATATCAGAAGTAAATAATGTTTAGAGCATGATTACACTAACAATTTCTCCTTTTTGATGTTTGGCAAATTTATTTAAGTTTAGTCTTTAAATATATAATGATCATAAAGCATTAAAAGAAATATGATCATAGAGCTCATCTAACTTAATCTATCCAATTCTCTTCCTTTCCCACACAATAAAAAGATAGAGGGAGTAAAAATAGTCGAAGCTCCCCCTTAAAGGAAGGTCCCCCTTAAACCATACTACCACTTGGTGAGGCAAACAAGAACTCACCACACAAACATATGAAATAGATAAAAAAAAAATCATAGTAGAAGGAAGTAGGATGGATAAATAATCAAACAAGTCATACTAAAGAAAAACATGCGGTTCATACATAAGCATGAATAGTATCACAAATATCCGTAACTAACAAACTCAAGATACTAAGACATTGTCTATGGTGTTTGAGAAAAACAAAAGAATATGTCTAATCCAAAAAAAAATCTCAACACCATCACATCTAAGCTATGCAATCTATGCATCACCATCGGGAGGAGGAGGAGCTTGATACATCAAATCCCAGTGCTGCAACATCTCATACATGGTAGTCTGACGTTGTCGGATCCCCTGAAACACCTGTCGGACTATCTCCTCCAGATGGGGTAATCCTCTCATCCGTAGTTATAACAGGAGCAACACTAGGCATAGCACCAGGCGCAACACAATTAGGAGCATCAATGTCCTCATCCTCGTTGTCAGAATCGGAAGATGCATGGTCACAATGCCAGATCATCACTCCCTGATGTTAGGATGTATACTAAAAGTCTTGCTTTTGATTAGAATACATTTACATTTTAAAGAGAATCGCAAAATCACACGGTGCATATTTATATTAGTATATGCACAACATGTCTCATACTTGGCATTGTAGATAACATGGTGCATGGTGTCGCACAGAAGATCATGTTATCAAGTTCCTTGCAGAAGTATAAGAAAGAGACTCACAACCGAGATGGAGTTGGACAAACCATCGGGATGATTGTAGTGTAATTAGGTGTGGTTTGTCTTAACCATAGAATTACACTAGTGCACTTTGTGTGTATTGAGTAGGACCAAAAGAGAGGTCATCCAATTTTGTATTGACTTCATAAATTGGATTAAACCTCATATTATATTATGGAGTACGATCTCTAAATCCCGAAATAATAATGGGCACATGTAATTAATTAATTATTACTTTGATTTACCAATGGGCGAGATCTATTCTGTTAGATCGATAGGTCCGGTAAATTGGGTAATAATTTTATCTGCATGGTGTGCCGTTGATTATTGACGGAATCCGTGTCCTGGTGAGTCAGGATGATGATACCCCCTTGGTGAGCTCAAAAGGATCGTCATGTCAAATCTTGCAAGTGGACTATGGTCCGACATGATGAAAAGGTTGAATGATACTAATCAAGGATCAAGAGGATAATTAATTTAATTGTCAGTAATTTAAATTAATTATTGGGCATTCGATATCTTAATCATGGGGAGATGGACGACTCATAATAGGTGGAGCCCATATGAAAATATGGGGGTTGGTGAGGAAGTTCAATGAGATCCTTTAGTGGAATGGATCACCATTAATGGATCGAGTTTGGATCCATTAGCGGACCAAGAACCAACTCCTCCTCCTAGTCCCTACCTTAGCCCTATATATACCCCATAGGAGTCATGATACAAGGCTTAATGAATTAATTGAGAATTAATTCAATTAATAAAAAAAAAAACCTAAAACCCTCTCTTCTTATTTCTCTCTCCTAGGTCTTCTTTGCGCCGGTGAGAAGGAGGAAGAAGAGGAGCTTTCTCCTCATCCTCCATTCATCTTTTAGGCGTGAAGCTTCGGCAAGGGAGGGAGGAGCACCCTGGTGCTCGACTTGGAGCAGAGGAGCAGGAGGAGGGCTGCCGGCGGCGGGTTTCTTGGACTTGCGGCGCCGGCGGTTAGAAGGAGGAAAAGCTTGGCTTTTCTCCTTTCTTCCTCTTCAATCTCTTCTCCTTCCTTCATCATTGTCTCCTCCTTTGCGTGCGCAAGCAAGGATCAAGGAGGAGAGCAATCCGGCGGCCGGAAAACAAGGGTCTTTTTCCTTGATTGGCACCGGCGGTGAGGGAGAAGAAGCTAGGGTTTCCGACGGGTTTTTGGGAAGAAGAAGGAGTTCTCTCGGCTTCTTCTTCCCCTTCTTCATCTTCCTAGCCTTCCTCTCGGTGCTGCCTCTTGGCCGGCCAGACCTTGGAGCTTGAGGTGGCCGGTGGCGAGGGGAGGAGAGGAGAGAAGGTGGCTGGCCGAAAACCCTAGCTAGGGTTTTTGTTGGAAAAAAGGAAGAGGATTGAAGAAGGTGATCTTGGCAAGCCTTGGTGACTCCGTGTCTTAGTAGCTCGTCGCCCACATGACGTCCAGGAGGCGAGTGTCATAAGGTAGAAGACTGCGAGGTAAACAACGAGGTATAAATCTCCCGAGCTCCGTTTTACTTTTGCTATGTTATTGCTTTGATTATATTTATCATTGCATGTTGATTGATTAATTGCCATGAATTAATTATTAGTTAATTAATATGTCAATTAATTTATGTCATGGACCCCAAAAATAAACACAAAAATCGGCGATCCATTCGTCGTCATTTTTGCGGTTAATTAATCCTGAAAGTTACAAGGTCTTAACCTTGGTTTTGACTAAGTTGTAACTTGGATTAATTAACACGACGACGAAACGGTCGTTTGGGAGACGGGTCTCTATTCGGATTAATTTTTAATTCGTAGACATAGAGAGGTCTCTCATGTTCGACCCCACGGTTGCTTGTGAAACCACCAATCCATACCCATCAATTGGTATCAGAGCGAGGTTTCCAGTTTTGTGTGTCTAGGATTTGGTTATTTTTCTGCACATTATCATGTACATTATTTTTGCTAGATAATTTTTGGATATGCATAGGCTAACTTTTTGTTGCAGACACTAGATTCCAACTATTATGACAATTATGGTTATTGTATGTGATTGATTGTTGTTGGTGCAATCTTGGTTAGGTCAGGGTTGACCTAGTTTGACAAAGCTCAAGTGAGCTTAAGTCTGGTAAGCTCGGGTGAGCTTGAGGTCATATGTTTCGATGTTTGATAATGATGTTTGAGTGGTCATGATGTGTGAGTCAAGTGGGTCAAGGTTGACTGGAGGCTTGACTGGGAAAAGACCTAGTGAGACTAGGTGAAGTCCAGGTAGATCGGGGAGATCGTACGCTGGCATGGCAAAAGACCTAGTGAGACTAGGCACACCTAGTGGGACTAGGTGAAGTCCAGGTGGATCGGGGAGATCGCACGCTGGCATGGGAAAAGACCTAGTGGGACTAGGTGAAGTCCAGGTGGATCGGGGAGATCACACACTGTCAAGGTGGAAGTCCACCGAGAGACTAGACTTAACTTGAGGGTTAGGCAAATCTGGTTGGGAATCAGGTCAAGTCCTAGCTGGGAGCTAGGCAGTAGAAATCCAGGTTGGTCAAAGGGGTTGACTGGACACTTGGTATAGGATTCTAGACTTGTGAAAACAAGTTAGGTTGGACTCAATCGATTGGGTAATCGATTGAGTGAATCGATCAACTGATCGATTAGGGCGGTTTGCGCGAGAGGACAGAAGGGCACTGAATCAATTGGGCAATCGATTCAGGGTATCGGTAATCGATTGGGTAATCGATTACAGCAGTTTGCGTGAGAGAGCAGAAGAGTCCGGAATCGATTGGGTAATCGATTCAGGACACTCATAATCGATTGGCTAATCGATTACGGTTCGAAAACTAGCCGTTGAACGGCTAAATCCTACGTGGTAATCGATTGGGTAATCGATTCAGAAAACCTAGGCGTCGGGTATAAGGTCTTCCACGCAGGTTTGAAGCGCAACACTTCTTCCTTCTTCCACGCCATCTCAAGAGAAGCTTTGGGGCTTAGTGTTGCTGCACTTCCAAAGTTCTAGAGGCGTTCACAAGCTTGAAGATAGCAAGGAAAGCAAAGCTTGAGTGTATCATTGTAAATCTTGTAAGATTTCATTTTGTATTTGCTTGATTCTTGTTGTATCTTTGTGAAAGCTTGTAAGAGGTTTCTCCACCTTAAGAAGGAGATCTTTCATAGTGTATGAGAGAGTGAGGAGAATGAATGCTTGGATTAGTCACCCGACCGGGGTGATACCAAGTAAAATTCAAAGTGTTAGCATTGCTTGAAGTCTTCCGCCGCGACAAATCATCTACAAGCAAATCGGAGCTAATCACCCCCCCTCTAGCTTGTCTACCGGTCCCAACAATTGTGTGTTGTGTAATTAATTGAATCCTCGGGGTTGACAAGGCTAAAATAAGTTATTTAATTTTTGTGATTAAATATGACACTTGTTTAGCCAAGCTTGTATTTACTTTTAATCTAGATCACATGTACACTCCTTTGTGGAGTATAGGATCAATGGATGTAAATAAGTAAGCTAGTCATCTCGGCTCGGGGACTCCTTCATGGTGGCTTGCGCATGGAAAGGATGGAATGGACGAGGTTGCGACACGACTGGAGGTGCATTGGAAACCAATGCCATAATAGTTGGAAAAATCTATGATTTTTTCATTGTCTATTATATTGGTTTATGTGCTTGTCGTGTGTGTGTGCATGTGAAAAACCTCAACATAAATAACTAAGTGGGAGAGGGACCCTAAGGGTCCCGTGACCTCCATTATAATCTAACAAGCTATGCGAACAAGCCCGCGCGTCGGCTCTAAGTGCCTTCCTCCACAACGGATAGGCTTGTTCTGTGGATCACTGGGTTAGAAAAAAATATAGAAAATTATTAAAGTGCGTGTGTACTTTCCCAACTGAAGACACATAATCGGAAATAATTTTCTCAGTGTCGTGTAATGGTAAACACTTAGATATAAATATTAGTATCCTCCCCAACGGAGTCACTGCTATTATTTGTAGGGCTGAAGAGGACCAACTATTAATTTTACTTGTCAGAAAGTTAGACAAGATAGTAAAATTAATGGGTAAAACCTCCTCTTACAAATGTAGAATTCGTATACATCCACACTAACGTGGCATGCGAAATTCTCGGTGTTTTGAGGTGTTGGTTGTTTTAGGAAATTTATTATTTTGAGGAGTCAATTTATTTTCAAAAACTAAAGTGTGTGATTTTTGTGATTCTCGGGTATTTTAAAATGGATCTAGACCCACTTGTTCTAATAGAAAGAGAGAACTAAATAAATGCCCCTAATAACAATATGGATTGAAAATTAAATATGGACTTTGTCTCTACTGCCGAGGAACCTAAACGTGATCTTGTTGAGTTCTGTGCCGAAAAGCCTAGCGAGATTAATACTGAAGAGGAGTTTGAATATTTTAGGAAATGGTTAGAAGCAGATGAGACGACTGAGTGTCATCAAAATCAGGCTTCTTCCATTACCAGTGATAAAACATCCAAACTCGACGAACTCTTTGGGCAAAGTAATCGGGCCGCTAGGTAGGAGGTAATGAAGAACTTAACAACAACCATCCTAGTTGAGGGTATGCCCGTAAGAGAACATGTTCTCAAAATGATGACTTGGCTGAAAGAGATGGAAATCCTTGGAGCACAAATCGATGGCGAAAACCAAGTCAATCTCATCCTCCAATCTCTACCACATAGTTTTGAGAAGTTTCGCCTAAGCTATAATATGGACAAGCGTTCATATTCGTGGGCAGAGCTTCTGACAGAACTTGAGGCGGCAGAGGCGTTTTCTCTTTCACAGATTTTCATTACTCAAGAAGTTTCTACTTCTAAATCGAAAGGAAAGAAGAAGAAGAAACATGCTGGAGCAAAGAAAGTAGCAGGATTACAGGAACCTCAGGGATGCATAAAGAAGCCGAAAGGCAAGTACTTTGTGTGTAAGCAGTCGGGACATTGGAAGGCGAACTGTCCCCAGCGTCAGGGTAATAATTCAGGTATATTTTCTTCTTTTTATCGTTGTAACATGTTTAGCGGTGATATCTACTGGTACCTGGTGTGTAGATACGGATGCCACTAATCATGTCTGCAATTTTGTGCAGGGGTTCCAGGAAACCCGACGGCTAGCTGAGGAGGATATTACTAACTACATGGATAGGCTATGGAGATGACTTTTGCAGTGGGATTTTATTTGTTTATTTATGTCTTTAGCATAGGATGATATAGTTTTGGTTTTATAGAGATTGTCATTATGTACTTAATTTTTGGAAAGAACTTTTATTCAGTTTCTGGAATAAGATATTCTATTGCTTTTATTTAAAAGTGGAATAGAAGGATTATCTGTTAAAGTGCATAGATAGGCAATTAGCATAAAAACCAAAGCTCCCATGATGCAATTGGATGTTTAATATCTTATCATTTTAACTAAAGTAAGAGAAAGGTTCCTTCTAAGTAGAACCAAACATATATTTTGGCTTTAAGGGTTGGTCTTATTAACCTTTAGTGGGATTCAAAGATTGTTAGCCAATGAGCCCTTGGGTTCATTGGTGATGGAATACTTGTCTTCCTTAAGATCTTTGACTCTTACTAGGAAGGTAACAAGACCAAAGAGGCTTTTTCTAAGCCTAGGGGCATAGAGTAAAAGATATGTAGGAATTGGTTCAAACCGATAAGTATAAGTCCTTAGTCTATCTAGAATAGAGGTAACCTTGAAGACTTTGTTTATTTTGTAAACAATTATTCAAGGGTTAAAATACATTTACTCGATGTACCTCAAGAACTAATTCTTTTGATGAGATCAAAGAATTTAAGTCTGATGCGGAGATACATCAGAGTAAAAGTATGGCGACATTACAATGAGATTGTAGTGGCAAGTGCCTCTAGGGATAGTTGTAGGACTTACTTATCAATAATTGGGACTCAATCCCAACTCATTGCACCTGATATGCCCCAATAGAATGGTGCAACACATGGAAGGAAGAAGGTCTCTTAGGGTAATGGTTAGGAAGATGATAAGCAACTCTAAGACTAGCCGGATTTGTTCAAGGGGATAAGCCCTGGATGCGACGGTGTATATGCTTAATACTATCTAGGTCAGTAGTCTCTTAAAACCATAGAAATATAGACTAAGCATAAGCTTAATCTAAGACATGATCAGATTATGGGTAGTTCAGCATATGTGCTGAAGAGAGACACTGATAAGTTGGAATTTAGTGCATATGTTCGTAGACTATTCTAAGGGAACAAAAAGTGGTTTAGTAGTCCTAAGGAATAGAGGATATTCGTTGGTACGAATGATTGATTCTTAGGAAAAGGACTATGAAATAAACCACAAGACCATGAGTAGAGTTTCTTTGAGTAAATTAAATAAGGGGACATTCAAATCTTAGTACCAACGGTACAAGAGGGAATACCACAGGGCACTGCACCTCGTGTCACAGAAGATACACAAAGGGTACCTTATCATAGTGGGAGGGTTGTTAGTCAACCTAAAGGTTTCGTGTTCTTGGAGAGTCTATTGACTGGCTCCTTGGTGAACATAAACCGGATCCCTAGACCTGTGACAAGGAACATCCGGTTTGATGAGAAAAATCCAATCATGTGGATTTGTTCAAAGGACGAATAAGATTTGTGTATGTAAGTAATGTGACAGATACGCGGTGGTATTCTTGTACTATACGTAGATAATATTTTGGTGGTTGGCAACAATGACGAAATATTGTTAGACGTAAGGGTATGGTTGTCCAAATAATTATGAAGGACTTGGGAATAGTAAGTCACATCCTTGGGGATCAAAGATCTAAGGGATCTCCAGATAAGGATGATGTGCTTATCCCAAGCTTCATAAAAGACACTGTCCTAACTTGTTTTAGCGTGGATACCTCCAAGAAAAGTTTGGTACTTTTCAGTTTTGGAGCTACTCTATCTAAAGAGATATGTTTAGATTATCAAAGTAAATAGAGCAGGTAATGGCGGTTCCTTAACGTCAGCTATAGGAAGCCTCATGTATGCTAAAAACGAGATCGGATATCTGTTGTGCCTTGGGCATGGTTAACAGATATCAGAGTAACCTAGATCAAGGAAATTGGATTGCGGTAAAAACATATATTAGTGCTTGAGAAGGACTAAGGACTATATGCTGGTTTACCGGGCAGATCAATATCCTGTGGGTTATATGGATACAAAATTCGATCCAATCTAGATTAGGGGCAAATATAGGTATTCCTTGGGGTTTTATGTTTACTTTTAGGAGGTAGAACCATTGTATGGGAGAGTGTCGTGCAGCGGCTGCGTGATGGACTCTACCATAGAAGCTAGATGGTTAGCAGTCTCTCGGACAGCCAAAAGAGCTACATGGTTCAGGAACCTCAAGATGGACTTCGATGTAATTCCTGGTTTGCTCACGACTATCATATTTTGTTGTGATCAAAATGGTACAGTTGCAAACGCGAAGGAATCACGAGTCCATAAGGAAAGTAAACACATAGAGTGCAAGTACCACCCTGGTAAAGAATAGTTGTTGTTGCCTAGATTACATCAGAAGATGACCTAGAGAGATCATTTCACTAAGGCCTTAGTAGCGAGAGCTTTTAGGCAGGTGAAGTGTCTAGGGGTTAGATGTATGACATTTTGATAACAACAAGTCTTTCAGTATAAGTGGGAGATTGTTAGGATGTATACTAAAAACTTTGCTTTTGGTTAGAATACATTTACATTTTAAAGAGAATCGCAAAATCACACGGTGCATATTTATATTAGTATATGCACAACATGTCTCATACTTGGCATTGTGATAACATGGTGCGTGGTGTCGCACAGAAGATCATGTTATCAAGTTCCTTGCAGAAGTATAAGAAAGAGGCTCACAACCGAGATGGAGTTGGACAAACCATCGGGATGGTTGTAGTGTAATTAGGTGTGGTTTGTCTTAACCATAGAATTACATTAGTGCACTTTGTGTGTATTGAGTAGGATCAAAAGAGAGGTCATCTAATTTTGTACTGACTTCATAAATTGGATTAAACCTCGTATTATATTATGGAGTACGATATCTGAATCCCGAAATAATAACGGGCACATGTAGTTAATTAATTATTACTTTGATTTACCAATGGGCGAGATCTATTCTGTTAGATCGATAGGCCCGGTAAATTGGATAATAATTTTATCTGCATGGTGTGCCATTGATTATTGACGAAATCCGTGTCCTAGTGAGTCAGGATGATGATACCCCCTTGGTGAGCTCAAAATGATCATCATGTCAAATCTTGCAAGTGGACTATGGTCCGACACGATGAAAAGGTTGAGTGGTACTAATCAAGAATCAAGAGGATAATTAATTTAATTGTCAGTAATTTAAATTAATTATCGGGTATTCGATATCTTAAACACGGGGAGATGGACAACTCATAATAGGTGGAGCCCATATGAAAATATGGGGGTTGGTGAGGGAGTTCAATGGGATCCTTTAGTGGAATGGATCACCATTAATGGATCGGGTTTGGATCCATTAGCGGGCCAAGAACCAACTCCTCCTCCTGGTCCCTACCTTAGCCCTATATATACCCCATAGGAGTCATGATACAAGGTTTAATGAATTAATTGAGAATTAATTCGATTAATAAAAAAAACCCAAAACCCTCTCTTCTTATTTCTCTCTCCTAGGTCTTCTTTGCGCCGACGAGAAGAAGAAGGAAGAAGAGGAGCTTTCTCCTCTTCCTCCATTCATCTTTTGGGTGTGAAGCTTCGGCAAGGGAGGGAGGAGCACCCTGGTGCTCGGCTTGGAGCATAGGAGAAGGAGGAACGCTGTCGGCGACGGGTTTCTTGGACTTGCGGCGCCGGCGGTTAGAAGGAGGAAAAGCTTGGCTTTTCTACTTTCTTCCTCTTCGATCTCTTCTCCTTCCTTCATCATTGTCTCCTCCTTTGCGTGCGCAAGCAAGGAGAAAGGAGGAGAGCAATCCGGCGGCCGGAAAACATGGGTCTTTTTCCTTGATTGGCACCAGCGGTGAGGGAGAAGAAGCTAGGGTTTCCGACGGGTTTTTGGGAAGAAGAAGGAGTTCTCTCAGCTTCTTCTTCCCCTTCTTCATCTTCCTAGCCTTCCTCTCAGTGCTGCCTCTTGGCTGGCCGAACCTTGGAGCTTGAGGTGGCCGGTGGCGAGGGGAGGAGAGGAGAGAAGGTGGCTGGCCGAAAATCCTAGCTATAGGGTTTTTGTTGGCAAAAAGGAAGAGGATTGAAGAAGGTGATCTTGGCAAGCCTTGGTGACTCCGTGTCTTGGTAGCTCATAGCCCACACGACGTCCAGGAGGTGAGGGTCATAAGGTAGAAGACTGCGAGGTAAACGGCGAGGTATAACTCTCCCGAGCTCCATTTTACTTTTGCTATGTTATTGCTTTGATTATATTTATCATTGCATGTTGATTAATTAATTGCCATGAATTAATTATTAGTTAATTAATATGTCAATTAATTTATGTCATGGACTCCGAAAATAAACACAAAAATCTATGATCAATTCGTCGTCTTTTTTGCGGTTAATTAATCCGAAAAGTTACAAGGCCTTAACCTTGGTTTTGGCTAAGTTGTAACTTGGATTAATTAGCACGACGACGAGATAGTCATTTGGGAGATGAGTCTCTATTCAGATTAATTTTTAATCCATAGATATAGAGAGGTCTCTCATGTTCGACCTCGTGGTTGCTTGTGAAACCACCAAGCCATACCCAACACCTGATGCCTCTTAATCCGTGCCAAGAAGAGTTGTCGAGATCCTATCTAATCAAAGTCCTTGGAAAGTTGATGCTACTGACCCCTAGTAACATCGAAACCTTTAGCTGTAAAGAGTTCAGTCAAAATATGATCAAATGGCATGCAGACCTTCCTTTGGGTGGGACTCGAAAGATGCACAATGGACATAAGTACGTGGAGAGCAACGTCAATATCAAGTCGTTGCTCTAAAGCATACATCATAACCAAATGAGGTAGTTGGATCTTGGATCTCCCCTTAATGACAATAGGTAAGATGCAATCAAGAACAATCTTATACAGAATATTACTGACGACTGACATGCGGTTCGCATAAAAAATGCGTTTAAGGGAGGTCTAGGGTTATTGAAATAATGTCTATGAATTTGGTCAATAGAGACATGGGAGAACAAACTCGTGAAAGGCTCAATGACCTGAGGAAAATATGTGAACGGGTTCTCTAACACCCGACACCCCAAAAATGACCTTAACAAGCTAGGTGTGAACAAAATGGTGACCCCCCCAATCAAGGACTCATATGTCATACCATCAGTACTAATGCAATGTAAATTAGCATAGAATTCTTTGCAGAGATCTACATTAATGTAATGTGTGCCACCTACTAATTTATCTAGCCCAAAATAAATGATGATTTCAATGAAAATAGGGGTGATCTCCTCAAAATAAGAATGATTAAGATACCGACAATTCATCAAAGTGAAGTCGACATTCTCAAATAGTTGTTGAGCGACCTCGGAATGAAATCGGGGAGTTGTAGGTTCAGAAGGAGGTTGTCGGGAAGTCCCCTCACCAACCCTACATTTTTGCCTAGCCCTAATATGTAAATACAAAATGCACATACCAAGAGGACAAAGATCAAGAAAGAAAACAAGATAAACATGCAAAATATGAAAGATTAGTCATAAATCGTAGCATAAATGAGAAGGGTTGAGTTGAAAAATCGTTACCTTATCTCCATGAAGGTTGAGGAAGAAAATGAGGTGAAACTAGGGTTTTAGAACCTAAAGTCAAATCTTGAAGTGGAGAGAGGTTAGGGAAGACACTCCAAGGGTTTTGGAACCCTTGGAATGGCTGGAACGTCGAAGGGGGTCGAAAGGCGACGAGGGGCAGTCGAAACTAGGGTTTTAGCGTTGCCTATGCGCCAAGGTCTTTTTAAAGCTTCGCGACCATCAGTCGACTGATGTAGGATTAGTTGACTGATGTAGTCCATTGAATTATTAGTCAACTGATAATGTACTAGTCGATTGGCATTGATTTTAGCTTTTTACAACATTGTTGACGAATTTCAAAAACGCATAAAAAAATCTATAAAATTCAAAAATAATGAAATTTTGAAAACATATTTCTTTGGACATCCTCTAATAGGGAAAAATATATTTTCTTTAAAAGTCAATATATTTTTGATCAAACCTCAAAATTTTGAAACACACTTAAGTTATGTATCAACTTTGAAACCTAGTTTTAAAACCATATATTTTTCAAATCTATACCACTATAAGTAGAACATAGAATGATTTTTAAAATATTTAAAAAGCTGAACTATGATCTATGGGCAAAATGTCCATTAATTAAATATTTACTTTCCCTATAGTTGGTCTATTATTACTAAAATGATACATCTAATATTTTATCAAAATATCATAAGCACAAGTGAATTATTTGTATCATCCTAACATCTCATATACATTAATACAACCATAAATCAAGGCATTATGAGATGAAATGAAGAAATACACAAACATGACCTCATAGAGTCTTTGTGAGATGCGTTGAGGTACTATCTTAGTATTAAATTATGCAAGGCTAAAGTTATAATTCTACAAAACATATACCAAGTCCTCTTCTCAGAGAGGTGAACTCCGCTTCGGGTAGAGGCTTGGTAAATATATCAGGCTTGGTAAATATATCTGCAAGATTAGATTTTGATTTAAGATAGTGCTCACGTTATCACATAAGACTTTGACATTGGAGTAATGAAACTCATAATCCTCTAAAATATGCATTATCCAAAGTAATTGAGCTACACAACCACCCATAGCCACATATTCGGTCTCGGTTGTAGATAAAATAACACATGGTTACTTGCTACTACTTCAACTCACTAGGGAGGATCTAAGAAATTGACATCCACCACTAGTACTTTTCCTATCCAATTTGCAACCCGCATAATCGAAATCCGTGTACCCAAATAAATCAATATTTTGAGTTTTAGGATACCAAAGATCGATATTGAGAGTTCCCTTGATATATCTTAAGATTTTTTTTTACCACTACTAGGTGAGATTCTTTGGCACAAGATTGATATCTTGCACATATACCTACCGCAAATAGTCTATCCGATCTATTAGCGGTTAGGTATAACAAACTACCAATCATTCTTCTATATTGCCTTGGATTGACTAATTTTTCCTCATGATCACTATCTATCTTGATATTCGTTCTAAGGAGTAGACACTACTTTAGTATTTTCCAAACTAAATTTCTTAATAATTTCCTTATCATACTTTGTTTGGTAGACATGAGTTCCTTCTTTAGTTTGTTTGACTTGCAATCCTAAAAAGAAGGTCAACTCCCCAACTATACTCATTTCAAACTCATTTTTCATGTGTTTGATGAATTCATGAAGAAGTTCATTATTTGTTGAACCAAAAATGATGTCATCAACATAAACTTGGGCAACAAAAATATCTTTATCTTTAGACTTGAGAAATAGAATTGAAGCAATTGTTCCCCTTCTTAAACCCTTAGAGATTAAGAAGGATAAGAGTCTTTCATAGCACACTCGGGTGCTTGTTTTAACCCATATAAGACATTCTTTAATTTATAAACATGATTTGGGTAATCTATGTTTTCAAAACCGGGTGATTGCTCTACAAAAACTTCTTTCTTAATAAACCCATTAAGAAATACTGATTTCACATCCATTTGATGAAGTTTAAAACCCATGTGAGCGGCATATCCCAATAAGATTCGGATGGACTCTAATCGAGCTACGGAAGCATAATTTTCATCATAATCAAGCCCCTCAACTTGATTGAATCCTCTTGCTACTAACCTAGCCTTGTTTCTAGTGACTCTTCATTGATCATCCAATTTGTTCCTAAAAACCTATTTTGTTGTGACAATTGTACTATCATCGGAAATGGAACCAATTCTCATACTTTACTACTCTCAAATTAGTTCAACTCTTCTTGCATTGCTAGGATCTAATCCATATCAATTAAGGCTTCATCAATCGATTTTGGTTCAAGTTGTGATATTAGAGCGATTTGACTTGTATGTTCTCTAAAATAGGATCTAGTCCTTACTCCTTGTACAACATCTCCAACTACATTGTAACACCCGCCCTTCCCAGCCCTCCCTACGATGTAGGCGGAAGGCGGCGTTACGCTAGCATACATATAGGTATATGAATATCGTAATGCAGTGGAATAATTTAAAACTTTATACATATGCGTTTAAAACATGCAACTCATATTGACATATCTTAGCTATCATTTCTAAACATGGTGACTCAGTAACTTAGCATCGTCATAATCATAAAAGAAATAAAACATAGCATGTGAGACATAGCATGTGACATCATGGAAATCAACATAAGTTATTCTTTAGTAAAAATCATCGTAAAGTATAGCATGCAACTAAGGGTGATAATGCAAAACATAAGACATGTGACAAATGGGAGTAATGTGGTCTTTTTCTTTTTCTTTGCCAAGTCACTGCCACACGCACACACTTGCCCCTCCTGCTGCTTCCCATAGCTTAATATCCTCTTGCTTGATATGTGGTATAAGAAAATAAAACTTATAAGCACATACGCTTAGTAAAACTCTTTCCTACTCACTAAAACCATACGTCACATATAAGGCATAACATAGAGAGAGTAACATAAAACAAAGACATATCATAAGAAGGTATTCATAAAGCATAAAGCATTTAACATGGGGAGGCATATAGATGTACATGGAAATACATAATCATATGGAAGTGCTTAACATGAAATGAAGGTACATAAAGCTCATTGCATAAGAAGTACTTGTCATAAAATATAAGCATATGAACATACTTGATATGACATAGATGTTCTTGACATAAACATAAACATATAACATACTTGACATGACATAGATGCATAGCATGAATGAATGCATGAGTTAAATGCACATAAGATAAGGATGCTTATTTGAAAATCATACTTATAAATACTTAAATATAATCATAATATCATGGGGGGCCCCGGCTTGTACCACATACATACATACATCATTTGCGCGCATCCCTAAGTAAATACAAGGTAGCTAGTCTCGACCTACTAGGGTACTAGGTTACCTTCAACCTAGGGACAGCTACGGTAGTCCATCACCGAGGCTAACATAAGGAGCCCATCCCTGTTGGGCAGCTGCGGTAGTCCCAGAACCGTGGGCAGCTACGGTAGTCCAGAACCGAGGCTTTCATAAGGAGTTCATCCCTTGGACCCTTACTTCGGTCCGGTACAAGCCCATTCATAAAGTAAAATAGCTTCACATGCTTCATCATTCATAGAACATACATAGCATATTTAAAGACATAAACATGATCTTATTACATGAAGCATGACATAAAACATACTTAGCATTTCATCATTCATAGTTAATGCATAACATCATTATGCCTTAAAGGCATAAACATTATCTTCATTCATCATCTTCATTCATAAGGCATGATATACATACATAATTAGGCCCTAAAGCATAAACATCATCTTAGTTCATGAAGCTTGCATGATCATGGTACATAAGGTAAGCATGCATTACATACATGGTACATATCACATAGCATACATGATCATAGTATCTATCATAAAGCATGCATGGATAGGATCCATATGAACATGATACATACTACATAGGTTCATGACATTCAACATAAAACATGCATAGGTCCACATAACCATAATCTACATATGTTCAAGACATTTAACCTAATGCATGCATAATTCTACATAAACATAATGCATATTTCATAATACATGTGTTCATGGTATATGGTTTAAAACATCCATAAATAAAACCTACTAAAACATGACACATAATATAAGCATACATGGTCATGATACATAGCACATAAAGTTAGGGTTTTAGGTAACATAAAATTCATACAACATGCTTGAATATGTATACACATCATAATAAGCCATAACAAGTATACTTGAAACCTTAGACTAACCCAAACCTTAGACTTAGAGCTTTGGTCGAAAGTTATAGATAGAGGCCCCATTATTCAAGTAACAATGTGAGGTACCATAAGTGAAGTAAAGCCCATACAATACATACAATGTCATAGGAAGCCATTAGAACACATGATTGCGACTAACTCTAAGTCCTATCCCTAAATCTTGTCTTGGCCGAAACCCTAGAAGGGTATTAAGTCCATGGAAAATTCATATAATTCACAATTAACATCCAATACAATACATACAATACCATAGGAAGCCATTAGAACACATGATTGGGACTAACTCCAAGTCCTAGCCCTAAATCTTGTCTTGGTCGAAACCCTAGAAAGCCCAATTCCATAGTTTTCTCAACATAGAGTCCAAACAACATCTTAAATCATGAAAGATAACATCAAAACTATTATACCACAGGTGAGGGAGTCTTGCCTTTCTTGATCTTGGTTATAAACCTTGAATCGAGAGGAAAATGAAAACCTTCTTGACTTTAGAACACCCCATGCCCTTGTAGCCTTGTAGAAAAACTTAGATCTTCAAGAGGGAGTCTTCTTGTGAAGTTTTCCAAGGGGAAAACCACCTTGTCGGTTTCGGCTAGGAGGAGGAAGAAGAGAGGAGAGGAAGAGCCCTTGGTGGAAGAAAAGAGGAAGAAATAACTTAGGTGTCTCTTCACTCCTCATCCCCCTCTTTTATACTAAGTGGAGGGGCAAGTGAAGGGGGCATGGTGACTCTTCACTTCCTTTAGCCTTAACAACAATCCTCTTCCTTTTCCACTAGCACTCCCTTGCTAGGTGAATTAGTTAGTACATGCATGATGAGGCTTTGCCTCTATCCTAGGTCCAAGGTTCAATCCTTGGTGCATGTACTTTTTTTTATTCCATTTACTCTTATTTTTGGCAAGGCCCACATAAGAGTCCACCAAGAGTTATGCTAATATTCCTAATTGGAGCCCAATTCTATTCATGTTAAAATTCTACCCATGGTCTACTAATAGCCATGGTACTAGAAGAGCCCATGTAAGGCCCATTAGCACTTAGCTTTTTAATCTATATAAGAGATCATGCTAAGGTTCATGCTAGTATACTCAAGAATCCACATAGGCATGATCAATATTTTAAAGAAAATATTGAGAGGATTTTACGGGCGTTACATACATAGTCAATAGGATGATCTTAATGATGCCTTAAAGTTCTAGAGATTGTGGACTCATCAACTTTATGATGATTATGGTCTCTTTCATCATCCGAAGTACTTCTTCCTCCCCCCTTGATTAATACCCCTAAGTATAAATTTTGAATTGCTTGGGTAATATTTCGATTTCTTTCATCTATATCCTTGTCAATAGAGGATTTCCTAGGGTAAGTGCTTAGGTAATATTTTGTTGCATACTCTATATCCTCTACTAGTAGATGAGTATCCAATTAGAATGCCCTTATCCGCCTTAGACTCATATTTTCTTAGATCATCATTAGTATTTAAGATATAGGTCTTACAACCAAACATTTTAAAATAGTGAATTTGAGAAATTTTCCCATTCCACAATTCAAATGGTGTCTTTCTAAAAAATCGATGAATTAAAACATGATTTTAGATATAACAAGTGGTATTTATCACTTCCGTCCAAAAATAACTAGGTAAAGAATTAACATTAAGCATAGTTCAAGCCGCTTCTTGTAAGACTTGATTTTTTTTTCTACAACCCCATTTTGTTGAGGTGTTCTTGGACAAGAAAATTCATATTTGTATTCATTTTCTAGACAAAAATTAGAGAACTTTGAATTTTCAAACTCTCCACCATGATTACTCTTAATTTGGTTGATCTTAAAATTTTTCTCATTTTCAACCCTTTTGCTAAATTCTATGATTATTTCTAGAGTTTCATTCTTATGATTCATGAAGTAGACCCAACTATATCTAGAAAAATCATCAATAATCACTAAGCAATATTTATTCCTACAAATAAGGGGGTACTATGACAATCAAAAAGATTTAAATGCAATAATTCTAATGGTAAAGAAGTACTAATTAGAGTTTTGTCTTTGTGTGATGACTTAGATTACTTGCCCTTTTGGCATGCATTACACATTTTATTCTTGACATATTTGACCTTTGGTAGTCCTTTTACCAACTTCATTTTGGCTACCTTGGCTATGTTCTTCATGTTGATATGTCCAAGTCATCTATGTCATAATCATCCTTCTTCTTCTTCTGATATAAGACACTTAATAGAAATGTTTGAAGCATAGGAAAGATTGATATAATAAAGATTTATTTTCCTATATCCTTTTTGTTGGATCTATAGCATGAAATACAAAAACAATATCCATACTCACAGTGATCGATGAAGGAAGAAATTACAAAGGTTGCCGTCGGCAAGAAGGTTACGGCACGAACGCTTCTCGGCGATTCCACAAACCAAATCCTCAGGATGAACCTATCACGAACTGCTCTTCTCTTGCCCTCATGATGAACAGATCATCTACATACCTTCTTTTCATTGTCTTGGATGCACTTTTATAGAGGAGAAGAAGAAGAAACACCCTTTCTTCTTCCATGCGTTAAGAACACCAAGGGTTACTATTAACCCTCTGGTAACTCCAACATTTGTAACTCCAACATCTCCCACTCATCCAAGTCAATGTATAAAGATAATTTAGTCACAAAAATCATGCAAGAAAGTCACATAGACCATGGAAGAACATTCAATTCACACTTCAAGGAAAATGGTTCGTGCGACAGCAAGTACACTGAGCAATTACTGTTAAGAAAGTTGTTACACTTAACTTAGCTGCTCTATAGAATGAATCCGAGACATTAATAACTTGCCTTTACCTCAGATTAAATATTTACATCAATATGAACATCTCTAATCCCTCAATTAACCACTATGTCAAGAGCATGTTCAACATCTCTAATCCATACATTTATTCACAATTACATTTTAAGTACTTAACAAAAAATATATTTGGTCGACCAGTGAATAAGTATTACAAATGTAAATCAATTTTAATCTTCCTGTTTAGTTAGAATCTATTCATGCTAATCAGTCGCTTTCCAAGTCATGCTCCATGGACCGAATCATCCATAGCCAATAGGATACACACTAAAGTAGCAGTCACTGATTAAAACTTCAAGTAGACAATTAAATAATCACTTAGGGTAAGTTTGAGATTAACTTATAATCTCAAGGGTCCCACATAGTAGAGAAGCAGGGATCTATTCTCCTACTACCCTTATTGTCGCTATAGCACATGTGGTATGAATCACATGCTACGATGTTATTCTCTTTACCAAAAAGAGTGCATGTTTTTCTCAAATATTTAACATCGTACAGATTTCGATCTAGACATACCTAATGTCTAATCCAAATTCAACTTATGAATTCTAATCTGGCCTTTAACAGGTTTAGTAAATGGTGGGTGCATTTACTGTTAGTAATATGAGAGAAGTGTCATAAGGCAATCGCCTTATGATTGTAATCATTTACTTTAATAAATGAATATTCACTATTTGAGTATACATGTTCATGTATTTGATTGAGATCTTAAACTCATTTACTGAATGTCCGCAATACAATTCACAGCATGAGAGAATTTGTGATGAATTCACAACTAGTGATTATCTCTACATGTGCAATTGTGACAGATACGGACACTATCAATTTTGTTGAGACTAGCATGGGTTATTCTCTAATCAGCTGATTCTTACTGGCTGGTGACATTGGGATGTCCGGAGATAAACATGAATGCTAGTTAAGGGAACTAGTTCATTGGAGTGACTAGTTGTAAAACTTCATATGGTAATGTCCATATAGATATGTCAATGAAAGTTCTTACTGCAGCTTAAGTGCGATGTTCCTTTGACTTGCGGTGCTCAAGTCATCTTGGTCATGAAAACTTATACTTTGACATCTTAAGCAAGCATCTGCAAGGAGGTGTGGACCCAGGATGATTGGGTATAAGCCGAAGTGCCCGAAGATGTTTGAACAGCCTACAAAGGATTCACCACTCCTTGCGAGGAGATGTATATCCAAGGCCTATCGTCGGATTGTTAATCGAAGCCTCTGGCCAGAGCATAACATGTTCCGAGTATGAATCTCTAAGAAACATGAGAGTAATTAGAATCCGTTGGACGAGAAAGGCAATGCTTGGGCTAGGTGTGACGTAGTCAGCCTAGTGGGGACTGACACACATAGACCGTGTCCTGAACCAAGTGGGTATAAGATGGTGAAGGGAATGGGGCACGACTCATTATAGCTGCTGAAGGGTTTCAAAATTATTTCTGAGGTCAACCGTTGATCTTTCGATTAATTGGGGATCATGATGTACTACTAGGTGCCACTCATGATCGTTCTATAATTGGTTAATTATAGACGGCCAACATAAATCGAAAGCCTATTTAGTCACACGCACTACGAGTGATCCGAGGGATTTAAAATGAGTTGAAAATTAGATTTTCCGATCAAGAGAGATAAGTCGAATCTGAATTTTTCAGAAACGCATCGGAAGCATAAAATGGCTAAGTCTTTCGAAGACTTATTGGACGAATTAAATGAGTTTAATTCGTGAGGTCATGGCTTGGTTTGGCCGGCCAAAGAGGGTCCCCGCCCTCTTTGTTTGGCCGACCAAATTAAAAAGGGGAGAACCGAATTTTTTGGTTCAAATTATAAAATAAACCGCACGTGGTTTGTTTTATAAAATTATGGATAAAGAAATTTATATAAATAAATTTATATAAAGAGATTTATATAAAGAGATTTAATTTTCATGGAAATTAAAATAAACCTTGGATTGGTTTATTTTATTTTATAAAATCAATAACGGATTGATTTACCATGATAAAAAAATTTATATAAAGAAATTTCTTTCCATAATAAAAGGGGAGACATGATTGTTTTTATTATAAATTAAGTTATAATAAAAACTTGGCATAACGAAATAATTCATAGAAAAATTTATAAGATAAATTTCTTATGAAAATTTATTCCGTTAAAAGGAGACTTGGCGATTAAGAGGCTACTATATAAAGGTACCAAGGCAAGGCTTGGAAATCAATCCAAGAGATCAAGGATTCTTGCCTAGCCTCTCTCCCTCTCCTTCTCTCCCTCTCCCTCTTCTAGTGCCGCCGGCCCTAGAGCCCTCCCCCTTTGCCGTTAGCTTCCACCACCAAGAAGAAGCCGAAGAAGAAGAAGCGGGCGCGACTCCTTCCTTCCTCCCGGAATCTTGATTCCGTTCTTCGTTTGGTGGTTAGTTTTTTATCTCTCTCTTGGTATTCTTATCGTGCCTTTGGAGAATCTAGTAGTTCTTGTCGGCACGAAACTCGTGGCTTTGCGAAGTCATCCCGAAGAAAACTCGGCGTGGATGCGAATAGAGGCGGAGTTTCCAAGGGACGCTACGGTTGGATCTCGTCCCTTTCTACGAGTTACGCGAGGTATTAAGTAAAGTAGTTTACTTTCTGCAAAATTTTAAATGTATGATCATGTTTCCACAACATAAGGTTGCATGCTAGATACGTGGTTAAAATAATTTGAGAAATTATTTATGCTAAACCTTCCACTGCACGTAATTAAATTTTAAAATTACGAACCCGTATCCATGTCAACATGCACCCGGTCCCAACAGTGGTATCAGAGCCGGTTAGTGTTCAACATAATCATATAATTGTTTTGCGGAAAACTTTGTCATGATCTCAATTTTGGAAAATTTTCCAATTATGGAAACTTTCCAATTATGATAAATTTTAGATTTAGGAATTTCAAAGTTTGGAAATCCTCATGAAATTTAACAAACTTTTGAAATATCCTAGTTTCTGAAATTTTATGATAATTGTGAAAACTTTCCATTTTGGAAACTTTCCAATTTTGGAAATTTCCTATTTTGGAAATTTTCTAATTTTGGAAATATGTAAGTTTTCTTTGTACCAGAAACTTACAATTATTCTGAAAACCTATTATGAAATCTCACAATTTTGGGCACTTTCTTTCAAAAAAAGTCTAGATAAATTTATGGATCATTAATTGACAATTAAATTTGAATTGGTTTTAAATTATCAATAAAATTCTTTATTTTGGATTGAGCCTCGGGGAGCCGTCCAATTTAAAGTTAGTTGTTGTAATTTAATTTCCTAATTTTGAATAAAATTGTCATGTTTAATTTGGTTACGCCTCGGGGAGTGGACCAAATTAGGTTTACAACAAATTCTTTTTTTTTGGGTATCTGAGCCTCGGGGAGCCACCCAAAGAAAATATTTTGTTGTAATTAATAAATCCATAAATAAAATATGTAATCAAATCTTGGAAATTTTGAGGTGATTCTCAAACGATAATTTCCTTATTTGATTTAAGAGGTGATGCTCTTACATATTGTTGTCTCCAAAATTAATTAGGAAAATGGTTTCCTATAGAGTTTTCTTAAATAAGATTTTCATGAAAATAATATGTGGTTGAATTAAGGGAATCTGTCTCTTAATTTAATAAGATTTTATTTAGAGAAATCAAAGTCTTAAACATATTATTTCCGAAATTGATTATGAAAATTTAGGAAATTGTTTCCCAAAATAATTCCTTGAATAAAGTATGAAATTAGAATTAAGAAATCCGGTTCCTAATTCAAATTAATGAGACTTGATAAATTAAGTCACATACATACTTTATTAAGGAAATCGTTAGTACATGACATAATTATATGTCATGAATGTGCTTAGAAAAGAAAGGATGAGACCCAAAACCCCTTACAAAATATTAAGGCTAATACCTTCCATTAATATGGTTAGAACCGGAGTTTTGTTTCTCATTTGGGTTGATGGACACATCCATGCCCGGCTTGAACCTCAACATGTTCAAACCATGGAATTAGTTTATGATTAATATAGTTGGAGTCAGAGGTCAATCCTTAGTTTTGGTTGTTGGACACATCCAAGCCTGACTAAACGGTTGAATGAACTCCAACCATATTAAAACTATTTCTTGATTAATGGGTCAGCCTTAAGCTTGGAGCATCGATTTGTTGTGCCACAGCCAAGGTCGATGTAAAGAGAGGTGCAGTTGGGTGCTATGTATATTGTTGCATACTTGTTAATGAGTTAACAACCCAATGATTTATGCAAACATTCAATTAGTTGATAGCATAAAGTGATAGTTACATATATGTGATATGTAATCGGTATAATTACCTACCTTCATAGCTAAGAATAACTTGATGGTCACAGCAATGGTTGTTCTTATCTATGGTTGGATATCAACCTATTTGGAGATGTTCCTACGATCTCCCGAATTGATAAAAAGGGTTATTCAATTCGAAAAATAAATAGGATTTAATCAATGTATGTTGATGCATTCTTTATCATTCTTCTCACATAAGCTCAATTTGTATTTCTAGGATACTCACTTGATCATGTCTTCTCTGAATTTGCGTTCCATTTTGGATACCAATAAGTTAACTAAGACCAAAAAGACTGAAAAGGCACCAAAAGACACTTGCCATCACTGTGGCAAGGAGGGTCATTGGCGAAAAAACTGCAAGGTTTATCTTGAGTCCTTGAAGAAGAAGGCATCCAATGCCCCATCCTCTTCAGGTATCTTCGTTATTGAATGTCACTCTATTTCCTCAACCACCTGGGTACTTGATACTGGGTGTAGCTCACATATATGTAATGACATACAGGGGCTAAGGAATAGAAGAAGACTCGTCAAGGGAGAAGCGAATTTGCGAGTTGGAAATGGAGCAAAGATTGCTGCTGTTGCCATCGGAACATATTCTCTAAAGCTCCCTACTGGACGTGTCTTAGAATTGGATAATTGTTATTTTGTTCCTTCGTTAATAAAGAACATTGTATCTATTTCATGTTTGAATGAAAAGGGTTATCATTTAACTTTTAGTAACAATTGTTGTTACATAACTTTAAATGATGTTCTTTATGGGATCGGAACTTTGTGCAATGGTATCTACACGTTAGATTTATCCGGTGACATTTTCAATATCGAAGTTAGCAACAAACGTGCTCGAATAGATAATCGAATAGACTCCTATACGTGGTATTGTCGTCTTGGCCATGTAAGTAAGAAACGCATGACCAAATTACACCAATGTGAAATTTTGGAATCATTTGAACCCGGTTCATTTGATACATGCGAATCATGCTTGAAAGGCAAGATGACCAAATTACCCTTTTCTGGAAAAGGTAATCCAGTGGGAGAATTGCTTGGTCTAATACATACTGATGTATGTGGACCAATGTCAACTCTTGCACAAGGAGGCTATAGCTACTTCATTACCTTTATCGATGATCACTCACGATTCGGGTATGTGTTCTTGATGAAACACAAATCTGAAGCTTTTGAGAAATTCAAAGAGTTCAGAAATGAAGTAGAGAAACAGCTTGGCAAAAGTATTAAGATACTTCGATCCGATCGGGGTGGTGAATACTTAAGTCAAGAGTTTCAAGATTATCTTAGGGACAATGGGATATTGTCTCAATGGACTCCGCCGTATACACCATAGCATAATGGTGTATCTGAGAGGCGTAACCGAACCTTGATGGACATGGTTAGATCTATGATGAATCATGCAACTCTTCCAAAATCCTTTTGGGGCTATGCGCTTAAGACAGCTGTTTACTTGCTAAACAGAGTCCCGACTAAGGTAGTCTCTACTACTTCATATGAGATGTGGAATAGTAAGAAACCTCACTTAATTCACCTTAAGATATGGGGTTGTCCTGCTTATGTGAAGCGGACTGTATCAGACAAATTGGATGCTAAGTCTGATAAATGACTATTTATTGGATACCCTAAGGAAACGAAGGGTTACCAATTCTATCATCCCTTGGAACAAAAGGTGTTTGTTTCAAGGCATGCTGTATTTCTGAAAAAAGAATTTCTTTTACAAGAAAACAGTGGGAGTGGCATTGAACTTGATGAAGTTCAAGAAACTCCAATAGACATTACAGAGACACCTAGTCTAGACCCACAACCAATAACTCATAATGATGAGCTATCAGTTGAACCTAAAACAACACCACCTCTTTGTAGGTCTGATAGGACACGTAATATTCCAGAGAGATACGGATTTCTCATAAGTGAATCGAATGACGTGTTACTCATAAGCGATGATGAACCTATCAGTTATGAAGATGTTCTGAAAAGTTCAGAAAGGGACAAATGACTTGAAGCCATGAAGTCGGAAATGGATTCCATGTATGAAAATCAAGTATGGGACTTGGTTAACCCACCTGAAGGGATTAAGCCCATAGGGTGCAAGTGGGTTTTCAAGAAGAAAACCGACATGGAAGGTAATGTTGTTACCTTTAAGGCTAGATTAGTGGCAAAAGGATATCGTCAGAAACAAGGAATTGATTATGACGAAACCTATTCGCCAGTAGCTATGCTTAAATCCATTCGGATGCTCCTGGCCATAGCAGCTCATTATGATTATGAGATATGACAAATGGATGTGAAAACAACTTTCCTTAATGGAAAACTGCTTGAGGATGTATACATGATACAACCTGAATGTTTCACATTGGTTGATAAAACCAAAATATGCAAGCTTCGACGATCCATATATGGACTGAAGCAAGCATCCAGGAGCTAGAACATCCGTTTTGATGAGACAATCAAAGAGTTTGATTTCTCACAAAATCCTGACGAACCTTGTGTGTACAAGAAGGTTAGTGGGAGTGCAGTCGTATTCCTAGTACTATATGTCGATGACATATTGCTTATAGGAAATGATATATCAGTCTTACAGTCGGTTAAAATTTGGTTGTCCAAAACTTTCTCCATGAAAGACCTGGGAGAAGCAACCTATATCCATGGGATTAGAATCTATAGAGATAGATCAAAACGGTTGCTTGGTCTTTCGCAGTCTACATATATAGACCGAGTGCTAAAAAGGTTTAGCATGTCGGAATCCAAGAAAGGTTACCTTCCCATCAGGCATGGGATCAACCTTTCAAAGTCTATGTGTCCGCGCACAGAAGACGAGAGGATTTGCATGAATAAGATTCCTTATGCATCCGCGATAGGATTTATCATGTATGCTATGTTATATACTAGGCCCGATGTATCGTATGCTCTGAGCGTCACGAGCAGATACCAGTCTGATCCAGGAATGGATCATTGGGCGGCTGTCAAGACAATCCTTAAGTACTTAAGAAGAACTAAGGATGTGTTCCTAATATATGGAGAAGGAGATATGATAATACGTGGGTATACAAATGCCAGTTTCCAGACAGATAAGGATGACTCCAAATCTCAGTCCGGATACATATTTATTTTGAATGGAGGCGCAATAAGTTGGAAGAGTTCCAAATAAGACACCGTAGCAGATTCTACCACGGAAGCGGAATATATTGCAGTTTCGGAAGCAGCAAAGGAAGCGGTCTGGATCAAGAAGTTTGTCTCAGAACTTGGTGTGGTTCCAACCATTGATGAAGCAGTGCCGGTTTACTGCGATAACAATGGAGCTATTGCACAAGCAAAGGAACCAAGGTCTCATCAGCGATTCAAACATGTGTTTCACCGCTATCATCTGATCAGAGTGATTATAAGTAGGAATGATATACAAATTGAAAAAATTCCCACTGAAAGGAATTTAGCGGATCCTTTAACTAAGGCCTTGCCTCAAAGCAAGTTTGAGGGTCATGTTAGAGCCTGTGGTATTGGATACCGTAGCGATTGGCATTAGGCCAAGTGGGAGTTTGTTAGTAATATGAGAGAAGTGTCCTAAGGCAATCGCCTTATGATTGTAATCATTTACTTTAATAATTGAATATTCACTATTTGAGTATACATGTTCATGTATTTGATTGAGATCTTAAACTCATTTACTGAATGTCCGCAATACAATTCACAGCATGAGAGAATTTGTGATGAATTCACAACTAGTGATTATCTCTACATGTGCAATTGTGAAGTATTGAAATTGTCCCTAGTCGATGAATTGACAGATACGGACACTATCAATTCTATTGAGACTAGCATGGGTTATTCTCTAATCAGCTGATTCTCACTGGCTGGTGACATTGGGATGTCCGGAGATAAACATGAATGCTAGTTAAGGGAACTAGTTCATTGGAGTGACTAGCTGTAAAACTTCATACGGTAATGTCCATATAGATATGTCAATGAAAGTTCTTACTGCAGCTTAAGTGCGATGTTCCTTTGACTTGCGGTGTTCAAGTCATCTTGGTCATGAAAACTTATACTTTGACATCTTAAGCAAGCATCTCCAAGGAGGTGTGGACCCAGGATGATTGGGTATAAGCCGAAGTGCCCGAAGATGTTTGAACAGCCTACAAAGGATTCACCACTCCTTGCGAGGAGATGTATACCCAAGGCCTATCGTCGGATTGTTACTCGAAGCCTCTGACCAGAGCATAACATGTTCCGAGTATGAATCTCTAAGAAACATGAGAGTAATTAGAATCCGTTGGACGAGAAAGACATTGCTTGGGCTAGGTGTGACGTAGTCAGCCTAGTGGGGACTGACACACATAGACCGTGTCCTGAACCAAGTGGGTATAAGATGGTGAAGGGAATGGGGCACGACTCATTATAGCTGCTGAAGGGTTTCAGAATTATTTCTGAGGTCAACCGTTGATCTTTCGATTAATTGGGGATCATGATGTACTACTAGGTGCCACTCATGATCGTTCTATAATTGGTTAATTATAGACGGCCAACATAAATCGAAAGCCTATTTAGTCACACGCACTACGAGTGATCCGAGGGATTTAAAACGAGTTGAAAATTAGATTTTCCGATCAAGAGAGATAAGTCGAATCTGAATTTTTCAGAAACGCATCGGAAGCATAAAATGGCTAAGTCTTTTGAAGACTTATTGGACGAATTAAATAAGCTTAATTCGTGAGGTCATGGCTTGGTTTGGCCGGCCAAAGAGGGTCCCCGCCCTCTTTGTTTGGCCGACCAAATTAAAAAGGGGAGAACCGAATTTTTTGGTTCAAATTATAAAATAAACCGCACGTGGTTTGTTTTATAAAATTATGGATAAAGAAATTTATATAAAGAAATTTATATAAATAAATTTATATAAAGAGATTTATATAAAGAGATTTAATTTTCATGGAAATTAAAATAAACCTTGGATTGGTTTATTTTATTTTATAAAATCAATAACGGATTGATTTACCATGATAAAGAAATTTATATAAAGAAATTTCTTTCCATAATAAAAGGGGAGACATGGTTGTTTTTATTATAAATTAAGTTATAATAAAAACTTGGCATAACGAAATAATTCATAGAAAAATTTATAAGATAAATTTCTTATGAAAATTTATTCCGTTAAAAGGAGACTTGGCGATTAAGAGGCTACTATATAAAGGTACCAAGGCAAGGCTTGGAAATCAATCCAAGAGATCAAGGATTCTTGCCTAGCCTCTCTCCCTCTCCTTCTCTCCCTCTCCCTCTTCTAGTGCCGCCGGCCCTAGAGCCCTCCCCCTTTGCCGTTAGCTTCCACCACCAAGAAGAAGCCGGAGAAGAAGATGAAGCGGGCGCGACTCCTTCCTTCCTCCCGGAATCTTGATTCCGTTCTTCGTTTGGTGGTTAGTTTTTCATCTCTCTCTTGGTATTCTTATCGTGCCTTTGGAGAATCTAGTAGTTCTTGTCGGCACGAAACTCGTGGCTTTGCGAAGTCATCCCGAAGAAAACTCGGCGTGGACGCGAATAGAGGCGGAGCTTCCAAGGGACGCTACGGTTGGATCTCGTCCCTTTCTACGAGTTACGCGAGGTATTAAGTAAATTAGTTTACTTTCTGCAAAATTTTAAATATATGATCATGTCTCCACAACATAAGGTTGCATGCTAGATACGTGGTTAAAATAATTTGAGAAATTATTTATGCTAAACCTTCCGCTGCACGTAATTAAATTTTAAAATTACGAACCCGTATCCATGTCAACATTCACCCGGTCCCAACATTTACTTCGATCATTACATAAATGATCTCATCTTGATACAGAAATCAAGGTGACATCATCTTATGAGTATGTCTCTATTCACAACTACATAAGCTGTCTCATAAGTAATAGTCTTACCTCTATTTATACTCAACAAATAGAGATGATTGTCCATGTGAGTGGACCAACCTCGGCCTGCCAACATTCTCATCGAGACTTTTATCCAAATGTAACAAATACATTTACACTGAATAGATTATGACATTTCATATATATAACAGTCTTTACAATGTGTTACATCTTGCGTAGTCCCAAAGACTTCACATGTCCATGAAATGACTCTTTAGTCAATGGCTTAGTAAAAGGATCTGCAAGCATCGCTCATGTAAGGATGTACTCAAGAATTATCTTTTTCTTGTCAACAATATCCCTTACAAAATTGTATTTAATTTCTATGTGCTTGACTTTGCTGTGATATTTAGGATCCTTGGAAAAAGTTATAGCAACTTGATTGCCACAATACACTGTAACAGGACTCCCACTGTCCTCAGCAATCTTCAGATGCTTTAGGAACCTTCTCAACCAGACAGCTTCTTGTACACCCGCTGCACAAGCCACATACTCAGCCTCCATTGTCGACAGTGCTACACAAGCTTGTTTCTAGCTGTTCCATGAAATGGCACCACCATTCAGCAAAAAGGTATAACCAGATGTGGATTTTCTGTCGTCAAGGTCCCCTGCCCAATCTGCATCTGTGTAGCCCTATAGGCTCAGTTTTGATCCTTGGAAGCAGAGACAATAATCTATCATCCCTTTGAGATATCTGAATATCTTTTTTACCGCTTTCCAGTATCTCGATCCTAGGTTTGACTAGAAACGACTAACTAAGCCAACAGCATAGCTTATATCAGGACGAATACACAACATAGTGCACATCAAACTACCAATGGCACTAGCATATGATTTTTTTCATATCGGCTATCTCTTCAGGAGTCTTGGGAGACATACTTTTGCTTAGAACAACACCTTTCGTTGTAGGCGTTTATTCAACGTTGCAATCCAACATATTGAAGTGTTGTAGTATCTTAGTGATATAAGCTTCTTGGGACAAACCCAAAAGTCTTTTTGATTGATCATGAATGATCCGCACTCCTAAGATGTACTCAGCTTCTCCCATGTTTATTATGTTAAATTGTGATGAAAGCCAAGACTTGATTTCAATCACAAACTTTAGGTCACTTCCAGCTATTAGCATATCATCAACATATAATGATAAAATGACAAACTTTCCTTTATCCTTCCTTAGGTAAACACAATGATCCTCATTGATCATTTCGAAACCATAAGATAAAATAACTTCATTGAATCTTATGTTCCATTGCGTTGACGCCTGCTTTAGCCCATACATAGACTTCTTAAGTCTACATACTTTATTCTTTTGGCCCTTAGCTATATAACCTTCTGGTTGTGTCATATAGATTTCTTCGTCAAGATTACCATTAAGGAAAGCCGTCTTTACATCCATTTGATGTAATTCTAAGTCAAAATGTGCTACTATAGCTAGGATGACTCGTATTGACACAAACTTCACAACTGGGGAGAATGTCTCTTCAAAATCAATACCCTCCATTTGGGTATATCATTTTGCAACCAAACGAGCTTTGTATCGATTAATCGACCCATCCACTTTCCTCTTAATTTTGAGAATCCACTTATTCCCAATAGCCCTGCGGCCCGGAGGAAGATCGACTAAATCCCAAACTTGATTCTTTCTCATGGACTCCATTTCCTCATCCATTGCAACTTTTCATTTCTCCTTAACTGAGCATTTCAATGCTTCCTCAACCGTTCGAGGTTCTTAATCATCAACTGGGAGAATCATTAATGTCTCATTTTCAATGTCAAACCTTTTCCGAGGAATAATCTGACGATTACATCTTCGTAGGTTAGACTGTTGAGAAACTAACTCATTTATAGACCATTTACTCCCACTAGATTGACTAGATTCAGGTATCCCCTGCGATTCTTGATTCGTTGATAGAGGAACAGTATCCTCCTCCTCTATTGCAAATAGAGGAGTTGATTTATCAACTTTACCTCTTGTTGGGAACTCAGTTTCGAGAAAAGTGACATCTCTTGACTCAATTTCAGAGATGGTTCCATCTTGTTGCTCACCAATAAAAACATAACCCTTAGAGGTATCAGAATATCTTACAAAGATACACTTTCTACCCTTGGGTCCTAATTTTCTATATTTGTGAGTCTTGTCATGAATATAAGCAACTGCCCCCCATGGTCTCAGATTACTTAAATCTGGTTTTCTGCCTATCCAAAGTTCAGATGGAATAGATGGAATAGATTTAGAAGGCACCCGGTTAAGTATGTAGGTTGCTGCCAATAATGCATCTCCCTAATAGGAAATAAGCAAATTAGCTTGAGCCATCATCGACCTAACCATTTCAAGAAGAGTTCGATTTCTTCTTTCAGCAACACCATTTTGCTGTGGAGTCCCAGGGATAGTTTACTATCTAATAATCTCTTTCTCATTACATATTGTGAAATAAGAACTTCCATGTCTAGCCTTCATGTTCATCGGACCACAAATATTCGAATGAATCAATTACAATGGTGATTCATCCCTAATAGCTTTACCAAATGGTTTCCTAGTTGCTTTTCCAGCAAGACAATGCTCACATATAGACAAGTCAACTTTAGTACGAGTGCCGAGCAGACATTCTTTTGCTAATCTATTCATTCTTTCTTGTCCTATATGTCCCAATCTAGCATGCCAAACTTTATCATTAACATCAGCATCGCTAGTAAGAGCAATGCTTGAAAAACAACCATTATTTCCACAATTAACATCTGGTTCTACATCAAGAACCATGAAACCGTTTGATACATAACCATATCCAATTAACACAGAGTTAATTTTAAGTTCCACACAATGACTATAAAAGTTTAAACAGTAACCCAATTCAAGAAGACAATTAACAGAAACCAGATTCCGTCGAATCTCAGGAGCATACAGGATATCATGCAGAAACAAGGTACGCCCACCACGAAGGTTGAGTTTGCAAGTGCCAATTCCTTTGACTTCAATTCTTGCATTGTTTCCCACGTATATCCACTTATTGCCAGCTGATACCCGACGGTACTCCACGTATGTAGCTCGATCACGAGC